>VWPU01006147.1:0-96750 GCA_013398955.1 Callaeas wilsoni
CCTCCGGCGCGGCCCCGGCCGACTGCAGGACCCGCGCCCGCAGAAGCAGCGCGCGCCTCCGGGAGAGGCGGCGGCCTCGGGGCCCCTGCGGCCCCCGAGCGGGGCCGGAGCCACAGAAGGTACTGCCATTGCCCAGGGTGGGCGGGGAGCCAGCCCGACCTCCGCCCGGGCGGGCACCGACGGCTCGGCGCGATGGTGGGGCCCGGCCAACAGGGCCAGCGGACCCGCGAGGAGCTCCCCTCTGCAGCCTCGGTGCCAGCGGGAAGAGCTTCCACGCAAGGCTGTCTTCCCTCCCCCATGACTGTTTCAGCTGAAGCCGCATCAGAAGATGCCAGCTGTATTAAGCGTCTCAAGACCCACATGTTTAGCAGCCACGCAACATTTCAGACAATACCTCTCTTTCAATGAGAAGTGCGCTTTGACATAGAACAAAAGGTGACTAGCAAGGTGCCAGAAAACCTCCAGATCTGGTCTGACTTCTGCAAGCACCCTTGTGCAGTTCACAGCCTCAGTAATGGTCAATTCCTTGTCCGCTACCTGATGTTAAAATCCAGTAACAGCTGCCACAAACGCACCCTGGAGAACACATCGCTCCTGCACAACAGAGGCCATGTTTCATGCAGCCCTACTGCCTCCTGCACAGAAGGTGCTAAAGCTGCCTGCTTTGACTGCTCTTACTAAAAGCATATCCCGAGTAGACCAAATAATGATATTTTTACTGAAAGCAGTTCAAGTTTTTTCCAAATGGCACTGGATCACGTGCAAGCAGCTGATATGCCACCTTCTGCCAACCAGGACTGCTGCTACAGCTTTCAACACTGCTGGTGCTGGTACCTGAAGAAACTTGTAGGTAAACCCTGGACAATTCCACATTCTGCAGTATAATCACCAGTACTGCACTGCTCTCCCACAAATGATGTCTGCTCAAACAGCTGTGAGATGTACCATGAGTCCTACTTGCTCCTGGAGCCTGTCCACAAATTGGATTACATCTTGCACTGCTGATAGTTCTTTTGGTGGAAGGGTAGAATCTTGGGTCAGTTGATTTGGAAGTCCTGAAGTTCCAATTACTCGTATCTGGAAAACAAACACCACAACAGTTCTGGTTATCTGTTGTCTGCTTCCATCTGAGAGGAATGGGCAGAGATTGCAGAAGACACAAATATTAAAAAGTTATTCTGCATTCACTTTCAGAGCATGAATAAATTTGAGGTGGTCAGAGCTGGCCTTACAGACCTTGCCCACTGAGTAAACCAGGTCTTGTTTTTTGTGAGTAAGTACTGGGTTAGGGCAGGCCTGGGAGCACACGGTATGGACAGAAAAAGCTACCAAGTTTTTCACCAGCATCAAGTAAAAGGGTCTCAAGCTGAATGGAAGCTGTTCCTAGAGAGCAGCCTGAGAAGGAGAACGAGTGAAAGTAGGCAAGGGAAGCAGGAGCACAGGTTGCTCCCCAGGCCTAATGTGGAGACTGTGAGCATCCCTGGAATACATGCTGGCACAGGTAGGGGGCACAGGCTTTGGGCATGGTCTCTCCAGAATCTGCAGAGGGCAGCAAGGTGGTCCTTCTCTGATGCAAGTTTGGTGGATTAGAGCTGCAATTTCCTGCAAAGTCTCTCCCTTTACTTTTCCCTAATTGGCAGCCTCCAAATACAAGCAAGAATTATGCGATCTGTGGAAACCAAACTGCCTGTTAGCCGGAGAGAAAGCTTATCCCTCCCTCTTCAGATCGGGGTTTAAGCAGGCTGACCAGGCAATGTGTGTTGGGAAACTTGCCCGGCTAATGAAAAAAAGAACTTCATTCCTCAAAGCTGCCAGACCACTGCCTTTCACTAGTGCTGAGAACAACTGGACTACTTGCCACAGTAAGGATTAGTGACGTGAGTGTTTTGCAGGGCTGGTTTTAGTATTGCAGCTACTTCAAATTATCAGAGTGTAGAGTGGGTTTTTTCTCCTTTTATCTGTTAAAGGCTGCTGATATTTAGTACACCTACCTTTGTTACACAATTGTCATTTAGTGCATCTTTTCCCCTATTTTCTAAATCTAAACAATTTTTCAATTTACTTAGAAGAAAAAGGAGGAGGAAACACTGAAGGCTACAATAAGACAACACAGTAGAGCTTTGGTTTTCAAAGTAAATTGTAAGGGAGGGGAAATCACAGGAGTAAACCCAAATGCTTAGAACATCTGAATGAATGGAGAAGAAAAATTAATTTTATGTTGTTTCACAACATCTCTCTCATAAATCACTAGCAATTAGAACCAGCTAAAGCAGGACAAATTTGTAGCATGTTTGTAGAGGCCACAATCTAGGACCACCTACACAAGCAAAAAGAAAAAGCTGCTTTGCTCTAGCAAAAAGAGAGGGTGCCCACAAAGTGAGAGCACTATGAGCAAAGGAAATAGGGTGACAGTTCGCTTGATGTTTATATAATGGATGAAAACCATCACGACTTTTGTCCAAAACTCTCTCCATGAACCTATTCTGCTAAGACATTTCCTGCGCATTGAAAAGGTCTTCCTCATTCTTCAGTGTATTTCTAGCTTCCAGTCCCTACCAAGATGGTTCATTAACTTTGATCACTAAGCTTGTTTCAACAAGTGAGATGGCATTAGCAGCCAAGACAGGTATGCTGAGAAACTTGAGGATAAACGTTTAGTTAGATGAAAGAGGGCTTTAGAAATTGCTGCAGATACTACCTGCAATAGATCCTACCAGAAGGATCAGTAATGGAACAAAAAGGGACAAGTATCACTGAACATCTCCTATTGACTTCGCTGATTTCATGTAGATACAATGATTAATAACTTTAAAAATTCTAATTTTAAAAGTCACATAAATTTTACATGATTCTGGAGTAGAGGAGGTATAAAGATCATTTGGACACTTTTTCAGTGGCAGAGGAAGTGGCAGAAGAGCTGTAATGCACACAGCCACCAGCCACACAGAAAGCAACTCTTGGGCAGGACAGGCACGAGGTAGAGAGCACACAAATTTGTGCAACAAAACCACAGTTCACACAAGAACACCAAGACACCATTCTGCCAGCATTCACTGCCCATTAATGTGCACGCCTGCTTTGAACCTGAGGTAGTCACTAAGAGTCTTCTACACACATAACTAACCCAGCTGTTGAAATACCTTCCTCCAAAAAGAATGCCAAAGTACATTCCTGACCCAGGAGTTACATGGAAGCATAGAATATCTTAAGTTGGAAGGGACCCATAAGGATCCCAGAGTCCATCTCCCTGCTCCTCACAGGACAGGACTAAAACTAAATCCCATGACTAAGAGCATCATCTAGACTCTTAAACAACAGCCCACGTTGTCGGGTCTGGGCTACCCCTGGCCACACCGCAGATGTCACACATGTCAAAGGGGACTGTCGAGCCTTTGTAGGAAGCTTTATTAGCTCCAGTCTAGCAGTTGTACAGAACATACTGATGCAGAGATGAATAACCATGAGGGCAAAGCTTGAATAACATGGCAGAGTTACAGCTGTTCCTCCTCTACAAGTTGCCAAGAGTAAGGCACCTTCCATTGGACACATCCCTGTGGTTTTGATGTCTTTGCAGGAAAAAAGAAATAAAAAAATTCATAAATTGAGGATATTTAGAAGAGCAGAGTGAAGCAAGGCATAGGACACCGACCAGGTCTTCAGTACAGTTCTGATGTCATTGTGCTTATATACCAATATTCAAAGAAGAGCTTAAAAATAGATAAATCTATTCTTTGTAGCCACATTCTGTAGCATATCTTTTAATGGGTTACAAAACTTTAGTTAATTAAATTTTACAGTAGGACAAGAAACTGCTTCCACTGGAAACACATACAGCAACTCTCTCAAAATTATGCAACGCATTAAGCTTCAGCAAAAACAGGCAGACTGGTAAACTAAAGGTATGGAACCTGAATATTTGGCAGTAATTAAATTATACACTACCTGAACAGTATTCTCTCATATCCTAGATGAAAACAAAATAAAAAAATAACAGGAAAGAAATAAGACAACTGTGCTAGAGGCACTTTGACTGGATGCAGCTTCAGTGGACCCTTTCCCACAACCTTTATATCTAAGCAAAGTAGAAAGCTCATCAAACAGTTCAGCTGGAATTTGCACTCACAGACATAATTTTGTTTGTTTTAAAGACTGAGGAGCATTTGTTAACCAGCTAGCACAGCACAGATTCAGTGGAATCTCCTTCTTCCTGCTGTAAACTCATAGTGTAAACTATGAGCTGCTTTTCATTGTTAAGCCTCTATTTCCACTTTCCTCTCTTATCATTTGGATTCATTCCTTATTGGATTTTCTGTTTCTGAAAGAAAGTGGAGAAGCACACAACATACAAAGTAAAGAATCCTTTGTGCTTATCTGTACAGCACAATGTCCACAATCAGTATCTCCTGATATAAAGAGTAGCACAGGTCAATTTTTGAAAATTCAAGACCTTCTGTGAGTGAATTAAGGTAAAAGGCCCAGAGATATCAACCTCTCTCAGCAAGCTGGTTTTGCTGCTGTTTTCTTGCAGATAGTTTAAAAAATTATTGAATATTTTCCTTTAGCCAGATGAAGACTTTTCTCACTTTCCATACACTTGCAGACAACCTCTTCCTCCCACAAAGGTATGCTAATTGAATTAGAGGAGCAACTCAGCCTGCCCATATGCTCTAGAGAGTTGAAGGGAAACAGGGAAGAGAACAATCTGATCCAAAGATACATTTTCATTCTCAAGAAAATGGAAGATTTTTTTAGTGAAGATCAATAAATGAGATGTCATTTCTGAAACCTTGGATCACTTCAGTCCAAAGTGGAGGTGGTTGATTTCTAATTAACTCTTGCTTCAGTACTACCTTCTTCGCTGTGTTCTTACTCAAGAGCTGTTTCCTCAAATACCACATTTATTATAGAGTTCATCCATAATATCAGACTGATAACTCACACTTGTGCAAAAAGACGTGTCTCTCTAAAAGTAATAGTAGATTAAAAGCAGGTTAAAGGAGGAAAAAAAAGCTTGTCCTTGATAAAAAAAAATATTCCTATTGTCTGGATGATAATTTTGTACATGCCTTCATACATCTCTGTCATTCTCTCAATGAATTTCCAGTAATCTCACCATTTCCAACAGCACACCTTCCAAAAGGTGAGGAAGTTACCGTGCAAACTATCTGCCCCTTCCCACTCCATCCCAACCCAGCCATGTCACAAACGTTCTGGACAGGTGGTGGAAAGCTCTCACAAGTTTCCCATTGCAACAGCAAGGAGCTGCACCTGTACCCATTCTGATTTGCCTTCTTTTTCTCCAGGTCACAGAACTTGATCTTCTAGCTTAGAAACACAAAAAATACCTTCATTGTACATGTAACAAAAAAATTACACAACCCATCAGTATAATCAAGCGGACCAAATATACAGCAGACATATTACAGCTTAGATGAGCATTAAAACTGAATTATGCCAGAAATGCAGAAGAGTAAGTAGTAATTTTATTTTAAATGGTCAGTTTTTACATAATTTGCAGCCTCATTTTATTTATTTAAACACTGTATATAGTAAAATATTTTTATTTCAAGGAAAATGGAAAGCTGTCTACTGCATGCAAAGGTCAGCTTGTATTAAAGAAAACATATATTCTGCTGCCTGCTTTAACTCTTTGAGAGCTTTGAGCTCCACAATAGAACAGCTTGTGTCTTTTATAATAGTAAGTCCAAAATTTTATATATTTTATACAGACTAAAAAGATTAATATGAAGCTTCAAGTATTATGCTGAAAAAAGAATCCTTGGAAGAGAAAATTCATAGTGAATATATTCCAGCATGTTAATGGAACAAAGGCATAGTAAGACAGAAGAGATCTGCTTTTCTCTGTGTTTGGAGATGAGAGAGAAGAGGGCAGAACTATTTAGCTTTCACCACTGACAGTTCTAATACTGTAAAAACAAATTTGGTTGTTGTTGAGTTGTCTTCATGTTCTATAAAGCACCAAAACCCAAAATAAGCCTTGCAACTTTTTCAGCTTTTTTTCATCTGATGAAAAATAAGTGCTTTATAATCAAACAAAATATTTAATTTGATCTGAAATTAAAAGATATGTTTTGTGCCTTGATTTTTTTAACTTCCTCATAAAAATGATGTTGAGATATGTTTCAAAGTAAAACAATATTTTCTGTAAAAAACCAAACGAAACCAACAAAACCCAAAACAAATTCCTGAAACGCATTTAAAAAGGAACATCAAGGTCTTGCATATTTTCCAATTTCTTCTTCTTCAGTTGAATAAATCAATCAGAAATTAGAGTTCTTTAAATTGATCCAACCATGGATTTTTCTAGCCAAAAAACTCACTCCATTTTGAGTACAGCTCTGGAGAGCTCTCTGGTTGCTTTTGTACAGTGACCATGGGGATTCTTACATATTATCAAGTACACAAGTGCACACAGGTTGCTCAGGAATAGCCACGAGACTCTCAGTATCTCAAACTAGGAGCATCAACCATCCTCAAATGAAATTTCAGCTTAAGTAAGCCTGGCAATGGAAAATCCCAGTTCTCTATTTCTGAATCTCTCCAAGCCTATGAATACAGCCCTGAGACTGCTAATGCATCTCTCCTCTTTTCCTTTTTGAGAGAGTCATTTTTCATTAAAAGAAAGCCATTATTTAAAAGCAAAAACAGGCTATGTAAAATATCCTAACAAATGTACTTGCACATACGATATGCTCTCATTTAGAAAAAAATTGCCCTACAGGTTTCATGTAAAAATAGAAAGCTTTTCCTACACAAAGTTTTAGTAGTTGAGGTTTGAATCTTGTGACTAGGAGACTTCATGATAACCCACACAGTTATTTCGAAGTTTAAAGCAAAAGTAAAACCTGCCGTACTCCATATTCTTAGAGTACTTTTCCATTTCAGCTTGTCACTTACAGTAAATTTTGTGTTACATTTCTTTCTCTCTTTACTACCTTCAATAATATGTAGGATTCTTTCATAATTCCTCATGGCAATCCTTGTTGCTATTGTAGAGATTTGACCATCATTTGAAAATGACATAAAGCAGAAACTCAGGCAAAACTACCAAAGATTAAAAAACATAAATAAAAATCTACAAAAGTAAAATCCTAGGAGGTGAATAACTAACATGAAAATCAGCTTGCTTACAGAAAAGAGAATTTTTTTTTTCCACATGCTTCATGACAATGTTACCCTATGGACATATTGACAAGGTCCACAGGATTTTTCCCAGATTCTTTTTGCAGTTTCCACCATGTTTCATCCCTGCAGGCCTGCCACTACTCACCCAAAGTAATCAACACAGATTTCACAGTGTGCTTTTTCTCACCTTAGCATGATGGCCATCATTTTCCTCCAACTCAAGGAGAGAAGGAAATAATATTTACAGCACTAGCTTTACACTAATAAAAATTTTCTTTACGTTTTCTATAACCTTTATAATGCACTGATATTTTCCTGGTACATATACCAGTGAACACTACGGCTGTGCCTCCCCTCCACTGAGACTCACAGTTTTACAAGATCTTTATTGTGATTTTCAATTACCATAAGGAACCGAGAGATCAGAGAACAATTTTCAAAGGAACAACAAGCGTTTCACTTTAGAGTTCATTACTAATGTTTGTGACTTTTCATAAATCAATACAAACAGGCAAGAACAACATAGCAGTTCTACTTAAGAATTTTTTTATTGTCTGAATGTAAAACTGCACTACTAACAAATATTATCTTTAAACTCTCTTTTTTCCCTAATCTTGTAAAATTTGTCTGAGAAGAAATTGTTTTAAATCAATTAGTTTAGACTTTGAGAGCCAAAAGATTTATATTTCTCACAAAAAACAAAAGCCAACCTGAAACATTTTATTTCTAGTGATCACCAGTTTTCCACTGGGAATTTTAAGCTTTGCTTACTTTCTATCCACCCCTCAAAAAATGCCAAAATCTAACAAAACCAGGAGAAAGAGGTTTAGTGAATAAGAAACAATTGATAGGGCTTTTAACACAAGTGCTTTATGTCCCTCTGCATCAAGCAGACATGAGGAAAGCAGCAGCATGTGATGATTTTCCAAAACGAATGGTATTAGCTATTCTATCATTTCAGGTTCGCAAATCCTGGAGAGCAATTTCTTACTAAAGATTAAAAAGCCCTTAATACTATTCCACCTCAAAATCTTCCAGCTACATTATGGGATCTTGTGTCCTTTCATCTGGCATGCTGGGCCCCCGTCTGGTCAGTTCTGAGCTTATGTTCCAACACAAAAAAAAAAAAAAAATTTAGGAATGCCCTTTGCATCAGTGCTCAGAGTAGAAGCTTCATGTGATATAAAGTTTACATTCCTTTTAATCTCATCTCACAACTCTCTTCCATAGGGACATCTTTATCAAGGAATGGATTCTTGGCCTAGGATGCTGAAATTAAAAATTCCTTACTAATTAATTTTTAGTTGGCACAAATCAGAGTCTTTTTAAGTTCAGTAGGAACTGTAAGTCTATTCTCCTTGTTTAACCACACATAATTAAAGATAAATAAATAGCCAAGCTCTGTTTTTTCCCCAGATGAATGTACTGATTACCACAGTAAGTTTTTCTGCAGAACTTCAGTCTGGGGATGTGAGATTTTTAAGAGTCCAACTCTCCAAATGCTTTCCCCTGAGAGAGGAAGGGATGGGGGAAGTGAATAGTTCTGAAACTATCATAAAAACTTTCCAGCAATATTTTTTAAAAGCCCATAATTGTTTGTAATACTCGAAGACGGAAGAGTTGTTTAAATGACCATGCTTCCATACCACACTTTTATAAGCAAATTTGTGCACACTCTGGACTGCACACACAGACATAGGACAACCATGCATTTGGTCAAGACTTTCTGTCAGTTAATTAGAGTTATGTGCCCCTTTTGGCTACACACAATTAATAGAATGTATACCTCAGACTTCATGGGCAAGCAGAACATCCAGAAAGCAAAAAACTCAGTGTCAATGGATTTACACATATTTATACATGAAAAGATTGGGGGTTTGGAGAAGTAAGAGTTCAGAAAGCATATAACTACCAAAGAACAAAATTAATAAAATGCTTTACGTGATACATGCCTAAATGCTTTGCTGAACTCAGACCTCATAAGTACCAGGAACAGGGTCTTTAATATTCTGGATTTGAAAATGGACTATTAAACCACAATATTTTTAAATTAGTAAAGCTTCCTCCTGAGAAAAAAAAAAAAAAAAAAAAAACTAAAATATAAGGTCTGTCAGTTTTTTTCTTTATAAATGTCCCCTCTTTTTGAAGTTTTGATTCAAGCTCAATAAACTGGGTGGTACCAGTGGTCCCAGACCTACAATAAACTATTTTACTGTTGGAAAACTAAGCTGTCTTTTGTGAGTGGTTACATGATTTCAATTCTGTTCCCTTGACAGCATCTATGGAATTATCAAGAGGAGTTAGAAGAAGTCATGACAACAACAAGCCTCTCTATGATCTCTGTGTTCACCCTGAAATGAATTTCCATACACTGTGTAATCAAAGTGCTCACTGCATGTACTTGGTGCTTTGGTTTCTGGACCATCAGCAAAGCAGAAGAAACTAACAGAGAGGTTCAAAACAAGCCCCTTGCTGAAAACATACATGGAATGACTTCATGCTTTCAGAATTAGCTCCAAGGAAGCCTAAGCCAAGTTACAGTACTTGTTTTGCCAGTACCAGGAAGCAAGACATCAAAATAACCACAAATAGTTAAACAATATTCCTCTGTTCTTGTCAGGCAGATTGACACAGATGCAGCAACCTGCTTGAGCCTCTGAGGAGGTTAGACCAGGGAGCCAGCAAACCCAGGGATGTTCATCACAGCCCTGCCACCGCACTCACACCTTTCCCCCTCTGCCCTGTCCCTTTTGCTTTGCTCTGCTCCTGCTGCTAAAAAACAGCACCATGGTTTAGAAGAGCTGCCCAGTCACCAGAGCCACAAACTCACAACAGAAATAACTCCAGCTCTTCAAATCTCCATGCTCAGGGTTTCAAAAAGCAGGACTTGACCTACAGCTGGAGAATTTTGGGAGCTACCTCAGAACTGCCAAAGCCCAGCAGCTGTAGCAGACTCCTGACAGAAGCCAGTCAGATCAGAAACCATTTAACCATGATACCTGTCAGCTTTTTCAGAACCCTCATTCTTCCCCATATGTACAACACTACAAAGTAGTAGTAGTATATATTTACTTTTATCCAGATGCTCCTTGGTTTGTGACTGTCTTGAATTCACACTGTGCTCACCTTCTAAAGTGCTTAAATGGTGGCAGAAAGTCATTAAGGCAAATAGAAGAATGAATGAGGACATGCATGGTTGAAATGAACTGATTTTTATATTTAACTGCATACATACAGAAACTTGTCCATAGTCTTCAGTGATCTGCGCTTTGTGAAGCACTGTTGTCCACAAACACAGAATTCAATAAATAGCTTTCAAGGTATTAATTAAATTTCTGGTGTAGATAAATAATGAATAAGAGCCAGCTATTCATTAGTATGCAATACCTGAAAATATCTGTTATCCCTCTTGATGAATCTGACCCAAGGTCTCTCTGCTGCTAGGGGGAACTAATATTGTAGCTATCAGAATAATGTGCTTTACCTGTAAGAAAGCACAAAGAACAAAATGAGTGAGTTAGTCAAATAAGCAAGTGATTTACTCCAAATTTGTAAAAAAGCTATGGAAAAAATTCCTTTTAGGAAAGAGTTCAAAGCACGCCACTGGTCTAACACATCCAAAGAGCATGCAAGCCTTCCGAGATGCAGAAGAGGTGTCAGCTGTTCGTGACTTAGTCAGCAACAAGTTGTCTGCCTAACCCATTAAGTCTGTTGCCTATGAACCCTGGCAACAGGGAAAGAGTGAGAGGCTCCTGCATAAAATCCACTTCATAATTTCAAAACTTCAGTCCTGACTCATCCATGCCACAGACTTGCTTTTCGTTACAGAGAATTTGTTTTGTTTGATTTTCATTTCATTCTGAATTAGAGCAGCATTATTATTCTTGCCAGGAAGTACAAGGGGTTATAGTGTGCAGCTATTTCATATTTCAGCAAGATTGTGTTTAATGCTTTCAAATTTTAGTGCCACTGCCTCTGCAGCATCCCAGATATTTCAGTGTTTGGTCACTGCTACTTTCTTTATCCCAGCAGGTTCCCAATGCAAGCAGTTCATACACTGCTATGCCAGCTCAGCCAAGCAAGACTAGGAGTTTTGTCTTTGTACTGCCTGTGTCTAAGTAGAGTAGCAGCAACTGATGAACATTCTGAAAAGCAAAACCTCTAAATGGTTGAGAAAATAGCTAAAGCAATTGGCTCTCCAAAAAGAAGAAAAGATCAGATTGGTGTGCAGTTCACAAAGTGCTATGGACCCCACTAATGGCAGAATGTTCTCCATGCAGTGGAAAGACAAAGAGAATTAATAAATTTCTGCAGTTGCCCCCAGGAAGTCCTAAATGGGTCCACACTACCACTGGCTTCATTCACAGATGAGCATTTACATTTGGTCATTTACTGGAATGTTTCTCACAGTTTTTCTAATTTATGGACCAAGAGCCACACTTCCAGACTCTTTAAAAAGATAAAAGAAAAATTGGCAAGCTCTGCATTACCTCCCTTCCTGTTTTAACTCCAGAAAGGGCAATTTCTGGATGAACTAACTTGTGTACATCCGTATAGTTTCATTAGGAAGAATGATGCACAAGACTTCGAAGGGCAATTTCAAATCACTCTTGGAACTCAAGGGGGTCTAACAAAGTAGAGGGCTGTGGGTGTACAGAATGATGGACGCTTCAATACTGAGTATAAAGTCTTTGATTTTGTTTCTATATTAATGTTTTAACTCATTAGTGGGTTTAATTATGCTGCACAAGCTAAAAATGCAGCTTTCTCGAGTTATTTCTCCATATAAGTGACTTGGAAGCTTTTAATCTTTTCTGGTCGGGGTCTTTTATATGATGTGATAAAATGAACACAAGCTAGAATAACAGCTATACTAATCTGTGAGCATTCCCAGAAAGGAAAAATCATCGCCTGTTTCAAGTTTCTATGCACCATTAAAGAACCAGAAGAGGCAAACCGAACTGATTTCTGTACTGGAACCTTAGGGGGGAGTCTCTAAGGGGAAAATGGCAGGGGTTAGTCTTCATAAAGGGAGAGAGGGATTTACTGAACAACAGATAAATAAAAATCTAAATGCCACTTTCTATTAATCTTCATAAACCACTCATTTTACTACTTTTTTCAGTTTTCACTTTTATCCCTTCTCACTGATAAAAGTAACTGTAAACTCTTAGTTTGCATCCATCTCAGCACTACTAAAATGACACAGGAAAATAGACTGTAGTCAATGACCTTATATCAACTGAGCTACATTATGCTTTTAGAGATACAAATGAGGTTTGATACTCAGGTTTTCAATCAGGGAGAGTTTCACATCATCATAAATATCACCCAGGCTTATGCAAGTCTACTAAAAACAGGCTTGTCCTGAAACTTGTTTTTCAAGAGACTGTTCTGAGTATTTAGTTTTCTGACAAATTTAAATTATGTTTCCTTTAGTCAGAACACAGATTTTTCCACTGATTTATCTGAATTTTTCTCAAAGGCACTGGTACAATGTATGAAATGAGAATATGAGAATAAAGACTACTTGCAGAGGTCATATAAAGACAGAATATAACATAATAATACTGAGAGTGGTTACACTGGAGCACAACCTGAGAATTATTTTTGGATAGTGCTGATTGTCTGCAGATCATGAAGTTCTACTCCCTTTTCAGTAGAGGCTCCGTATCATCTTTGAAAATTAGGGTTAGAAAAAAAAATTAAGAATTTTCAAAAGCACTCATGAGCTTTTGGAAGAGAATTCACAGAAAGGTTTCTGCACAGTGACACTGAGCTTCACAACGTCTAACTCACAGTCAAACAAGGTTTAAAACAATCCCCAGGGCCCAGTTTGGTGCCCAGGGCTCCTCCTCAATGCAGAAGGAGGGTTAGGCAGAGATGAGGTTCACATAGAGCAGCAGAGATGTCTTAAGGCTGCAGACACCAAGTGAGCAAATCCTCACTGCAGGGAGACTGCTGCCCCCACTCTCTCAACTTCCAATACAAAGGCTTTTTCTACCATAAACCAGAGGGTACACCTGTCTTTTATGAAAAGCTGCAGGAAAAACTCTTTCTTCATCTAATAGCTCAGCAGTTAGAGCTCTCACAAAAGTTTTAGGACAGTTCTAATTCCTCCTCCAGCTAAGGTCCACACCTTTTACACAGGGGAGCATAAGGTAGATACATTTACAGCTTCTGCTGCTGAAACCAGCAGAGGACAAGTGGGGAAGAGAATGGTGTGAGTCTGTAAGGTAATAGTTACATGCTGCTCCTTAAGATATATCCCTACAGAGTTTCCTATTCTAGAGGCTGTGAACAGACCTGATGAGGTAGGGGACTTGCTAAAGTGACCTGAACTAAGGTGCAAATATCACTGTCACTGATAGTTGCCCTTCTGCGGGAAGACATCCAGAACATGCACAGATTTTCCATCCCTGCCCCCCAACACCAAAAATGTCCATCCTGTAGCATCATCAGTCTGTGGTTCCCACACCTAAAACAGCTCAGGGAATGACATTTCTTCCACAGACACGAGTTTGCTGATTGGCATCATCATACATGATCTCCAGCGTACAAAGACACAAATCTCAATTTTTTTTTCTGTGTTTGAAAACAATTCTGAAATGATCATTGTGACAGGACCTCTCCGGTCTTGCTGAACTCTTAATAAGCAGAAACTGAGTTGGAAGTCAGTGCCTTTTCAGAAGAAAACCAACAACTTGCTTCTCTTTGACAGAGTGGTGTTCTCATCCTCCTGTATTCCCAGCTTTTGTTGAAGTTAAAATTCAAGAGAAGCTGGGATCCAGGAGACACTTTCTCACAGCATTTTACAAAACCAGCTGCATGGGAAGCAGAGATGCTGAGGAGCACAATGACAGCCCCATGGTGCACTGATTCTAGCTGGGAATCTACAGGGGCAAGCTCTAGGGCAGAGAAACTTCTCATCTTAGATGCAAATTAACCTCCCAGCATTATCCTGATAACCAGTGTTGGTGTGACCATAATTCAGTCCATCCCAGGAGGGTCACAGTGCGCAGAGGAAAATTCTCCTCAAATCTAATGAACGTGCCCTTGATTTGTTTAACTGCTTAGCTCTACTTTTAAATTAAATGGGCCAGCTTCAACTCAGTAGTCTCCAATATTTGGGGAACTGTCATGAGACTGCTAAACACACTCAAAAATTCCAGTTTAGCGCCTCATAACTTCTATATAATCTCAATCCAGTAAACGCTTCCATCTCTGACCTTGTGATTGTAGCTCCTAGAAAAGATCTTCACTGCCAAAAGGTTTGACTGCTCCTGCTGAAATTGTTCAGATGTCACCATGGCCTAGAAGCATCCTGCAACTTTTCAGCAGCCACCGGTATAAGAGAGCGCTGCCAAGCTCAGACAAGAATTGCAGATACACCAGTATCTGAGAGTCTTTGTGGTTTTTTACTGGTTTGTGTTGCAGTGGAAAATAATTATTTTGAGAATGCATAATAAAGGGCTATATGATTCATAAAAGGAATTCATTTATCATTTATAATGAAAACTCTTGTGCTTAAAAGTATAATGTTCCGCATTATTTTTTTCTGACTCAAACTATGTATCGATGCTACTTTTTGACATACAAAAGAAGTTTCTAAAAGCTATGTTAGGAAAAACTTTCACACCTCAAAGTTTGTAAGATAAAACAAGATATAATTTATACTCTTGGTGCTTTAAACCTCTTTCAGCTGAGAAAATTACACTGAGTAAAGTATTTGAAATGTCAGACAAATAGTATTAATTACAGGCACTCTCAAAAAACCAAATAGTTTTTAAATTAAAACTTAATTTAAGTTTCTTGTCAAATTAAGAAGATTGACTAGGTCTTAGCTGTATTTAGGCAAATGTCAGCAGAGTTTTCAGGCCTGCAGGAAAATATTAAGATCTTGGTGCATCTGGTTTGGCCATTCATGTTTCTGATCTGATTGAGTTCTGTCCCCAACAGATGCTTGTTGAAAAAGCTCAGCTGCCACTAATTTTTACAACTACTATAAGTCTTGGGGGGAAAAAACCAAACTAACACAAAACAAAATTGGGTAAGGTACCAGAGAAACAGTGGGAGACAGAGAGACTGCCTATCTATCCTTTTTCTGAACTATACAGAATTAAAAGGCTTAACTTCTTAGAAACCAGATGTATCAGTCTACGTGAAAATCATGCACAAAATTCAGTTTATCATGTCTGTAAAAGCAGCTGCCGAGGCAAAGGTAAAGTGCTGGAAGGAACCACTGACCTGTGGGTGTTTCTCCCAGAGCACAGAGACAATTCATATGAAACACATCAGCCTTGGCAGCGTTTCACAATTGTTTCAACCTAAAGCTTGAGGTGGAAAGACTGACAAATACAAAGGCCTTGTCTCAGCTCCCATCTTAAAAATATGAAACTTCCACTGACTTGAAAATTGTCAGAAAGGGTTGGTCTGTGAGCGAGACAAATGAGCTCACCTGCTCTTGCCATAAAACCAGGAGGAATTACAAAGCTGTCAGCGACAACCTGTACTTGCAGCATTTTATTTCTCTGCACACATGCCCCTGACATTTCACTGTCCCCTTCACCCACAATCCTCAGGGTTCTTGACAAGGTATTTTCACCAAGAAGTCACCTTTACTAAACTTTCCCCGAGAGTTTTACCTTTTCATTAGGGCCATTTTTGTGTGATGCTATTCCAGGAATAGTTGTGTTACAAAACAGAACAATAACTAACACCACCAGATGGTATAAATATGTCTAACTGATTATTCCAAAAACATAAAATGCAACTTAGTTCATAGTTCTGTTCATTATGATTTGCAAAGGCTTATATTTTTGTTCAAATCCTGACTGAATGCAGAAGAAATACTGCCCATACCTCTTGCTACATTCATTCACAATTCTTTTACTACAATTGAGAGTCTAAGGAAAGCAGAAATTGTATAGGTGTTACCCTGAACTGATGCATTGCACGCACTCAGTCCAGTTGCGGAAAAAGAGACTGGGACCAAGCCTACGAGGAAGGAAGCACTCCCAGCTAGTACTAAATAAATGAACACAAAGACACTATGTGCTTGCAGAACCGGAGAATTCTTTAAAAATAAAAAAGGGATTTTCATGTACTAGACTCAAACTTCAAGAGCGTTTTAAGGAAACTGATGCAATATACAGTAAGAGACTGTATATTGGTCATGACAGTTCTCGTCTAGTTTATCCTTAACTGCAAGATAAATTCCTTTCTCTTTCTAAAATCAGAGACAAATAAGCTGAACAGATAAACTTCTACACGTTGCATAAGTTGTACAGCTCATACTGTTCTTTAGTGGAAAAACTTGGATGGAAATGCTTTTGACTCTAAAAGGAGGTATCACTGTGATCCCAAAGAGAATTATTTGAGTGCATCCAGTCAAAAGACACGTGGCAAGAACTAAGGCTTTCTGTATTTCCAGAACTGGAGTGCAAACATCACAACTCCTCTAAGACATTCTTCAAAGAGTCTCAGAAAAAGACAAAACTTCTCACAATCTTACCCTAAGACATGAATGTTTATTTTTCCTTGTGCAAAAACATTTCCAAACAATAACTTTCACAGACTGGAAAACTTACCACACTCTTCATATAAGAGCAGACTTCAGATCAAGCCCAAATATATTCATTTTTGGGTTTAAGGAGCATGTATAGGAAGAATTTTATTTGTCCTACTCCCATGTTATCATAGTCTCATCTTCTATTCTCCGTTGCAAAATTAAATTCCATGTGATTTTCATACAGGATAGACAAGAGAATCCCTGAAAGAACTTTTTACTGGTTAGGCTTGTAAGAAAATCATCTCAGTCACTATAACAATGAATAAGGACTTCCAAATTCAGGCCTACAGAACATCTTGAACCATACAAGTAATTTTATTAATATGTTTCATCATCCTTTGGGTTTTAAAGCTCTCTTCAGATTTTCTTAAACAAGCTCCTTATAATTGTATTTAAATATTTAGATATGATCTTGATACACATTTTATATCAGCATAAACTTAGATAAGGATGGGGTTTTTTTAGATTTACTTGCTTATTACACCACAATGACATGACTCTACACATATCCATTTAATTGAATTCACACTGCTTGGTGTTACTTAACCTACTCTGAGCAAACTGAGGCAGATGAACTGATTTTCAGAAAAATAATAAATTTGAGTGGCAGTTTATAATCAGCTTTCTTTTCAGAGTCCTTAATAGTTCAGTATTCGGTTTGTTAATGCTACAAAGAAGCACTTATTTACAGCAGCTCCTTCAGAATGAATTTTTAAAGGAGTCTCCAAATTCTATTTTAGCACATGCTTACCTTGAGGTCAAATAGGAATTTTCACCTATACTAAAATGCCACACTCAATATTCATTAAAAAATAGGGCAGTAACAACAAAAAGATAACAAAAATTCCCCCAAGAGAACCAGAAAAGAAAAAAAAAAAAGGAGCAAAGAAACAAGCAAGTCAAACTAAGAACATCAGTTTTAGAAAATAAATCAAAGAAACAGAATAAAAAGAATAAAAAGCCATCAGTTTACTCTTTCTCATGAGAAAATATAGCCTTTGATTATACAATAACACACAATTTTTTTCATGAGATTCCTACCTCACAAAAAAATATGTAGGTTTTCATTCCATGAGTGTAACTCCTGCCTTATATGCCATGTGGTCTTCAAACTTTAAAGAAATTATCATTTTTGCTTTGTTTTCAAAATTATTTTTACCAATTGTCTCTACAACATTACCAGTCCTTTTTTCAATGTCTGCTTCAATTAAAATGGTAGTTTTATAAGCACATCCCTATGCACATTAACAACTATATAAGCAGACAGGCACCACAAGAGTGCAGTAAGAACAAGAGCCAGCAAAATTGCAATGAATTTCTGGATTGGAAAAAATTATTTTCTAGATAATCTTTATGTTAAGAATTTCTGCTTCTTCCAAGTTTCAATAATTTACTTACTCCAGTTATTTTCAAGAAAATGAGCTTCACTCTATACCCTTTTTGGTCCTTCTGGTTTAGCCTTTATTTTTTATAATTTCTTTTGTCAGTTACCATTTATCACTGTCCCTCCTCCATCTCCAGTTCTCTTTAATGCGTTTCCTTCCCCTGGAGTATTTTTTCCATCTCAGCTTTATTCTCTGTCTCCTATTTCTGGTTCAGCCTTGAAGTTCCAAGTTGTCTCATTTTCACAATAGAGTTTGTGTCACAGATCAAGCATAATCTCAGCTGCACCTTTTCCCACCCTTTGATCTCTGCAACTTTCATTGTTTCTCTGAGCAGAAGGCTCAGAGGGCTGTATTCTGATTCCAAGTCAGAGATGCCACTCTCCTCTTACTTCCTCTCAAAAGAGGTCAAGAAGGAAGATACAGAAAGGTGTTTTTTCCCTGATTCATCAAAAATTAGGGAGCACACAATTAATAATTACAAAATTTAACTTGTAAGAGTATCTTTGTATATCTACTTCAAATTTTTTGGATATAAAGCAAAGCTGAGGAAAAAGCAGACCCCAGGAACACCTAGACCCTATATAAAATTAAATACTGGACTTTAACATCCACTGCTTATGTTACAGGCAGGCCACAGCTGCCTTGTGCCCTTTGAAGCAGGCCCATCCTTGTCTCCTTGGCAAGATGTCCCCACAATTCATTCGAATACTTGAATTTGCTGCCTACTGGAAGCAGGACCTTAAGAAATTGATCTGAAATTCAAGTGTATGCACAACTGCATTTTAATCTGTTTTAATGTGTTCTCTGATATTCATAGGAACATGTAAGCAGCTTTGGCATCTTCAGAGATTCCCAGTTCTCCCTTGCAAGGCTCCACTGGGGTTCAGATAGCAAGCCCTGGGGGTACATAAAGTAACACAGGAAGATCTGGATCAAAAAGAAGATTCTTCTGCCAAATTTGATAATGGGAAAGGTAACCACTTTCTGTTAGACTCCAATGCAAGTCTTACATTCTAGGGACATGCTTATTCCATGAAAAAGGAAAGCTCTTTCCTGGCAAAAGCAAAATTATTCTTAGAAGGGACAGCATTAAGCTTATTTCTAGTATTTCTATCCAGAATTCACATAATTCCTACAGACGCAGACTGAATAACATCAGCAGTAGCATTTTTGGTAGATGTTCAATTCTGTGTCAAACTTTCCTTGAACAAGGCAATCGTCCTGCTTCTTGGCTGTGAAGCTCAAAGGAGATTATCCCCCCACCACATATTTTTGAGGTTTGCAATCAAATGCTTTCTTTGGGAGATGGAAACATTTGAGAATCATGTTAGACCACAGAGAAGCATTTAATCTCCACTACATCATCTCTGCACCATTTGCAAAGGTTATTGCCAGGAAGTTGTCACTTCCATCTCAGGAAGCCCTCAGAAAGGCCATTTACACTTTTGTCTTTCTTCAGGATTAGATTACTGTAATTCTTTATTGACTGCCTTGCACAACAGGGCTCTGCACAGCCTCCAGCAGGCGCAGCCTCCTGCTCTTTTTTTTGTGAGAAAGGGATGATTTGAACATATTGAGCTGATTGTAAAGCCTTTCCATCAGTGGCAACAAAGTCAATGAATTGATTATAAAATTGTTCTGTTTACTCAGGGCACAAATGATGATCACTGCCTTTTAGCTGGCAAGTTTAATTTGAACTAAGTAGTTGAATCCTTACAGAAATCCTGTACTTTATGGGACATAACACATCCTCTCTTTCCCCAGCAGTGCTCAAAAGCTGATTGAAGCAAAATATGGCCACTAGAAGCTCTTAAGACCTACTGTTCTACATCTCCCAGGATGAATGGAGTTTATCTTTTTAAAATTGAAGCTGGAAAAACCCACACTTTCTGGCAGCTCATGGTGTTAAAACTGATTTTATGGTGGGCTATTTCACTCAAAGTACTGATTTCTGTGTTTTATTAGCCATGATTTTGACTGTTTGCTATATTCACTTGCAACTGCAGTATTTGGATTATTTTCTACCCTCTCTGTTGTCTATCAGGATAAATAGCCAATTGCACTTCATATAGCAGAAGACTCATTGCACCACTTACAGATCAAATTGTTACTCATATTTACTCTGATAATTCAAATAATGTTTCATTTACTCCTATAAATTAAGTATTGCTCAACTCAAGCTCAACCTGTTTCCATCTAAAGAATCTAGAGTTAATAATCATTGTCCTAGGCAAGTTTTTAGCCACTTCTAGCTCTCAAACTATTTTGCATTATTAGTATTCATTCTGTTAAATCCAGCAAGACATAATTTCTCCAGAACTGTAAGGTTATTAAGAAATACGCACACACCTCCCTATATATTGGCTGTATTAAGAATATTCATCAAACCTGAACCTCTGATTGCCAGTTAGTCTTTCCAAGTTCACCACAGGCTTTTTCCAGCCTGCTCCTAGTTGCAGCTTCCTGTCCCCAGAATGCCAGATCATTTCCCAGCAGGTGCTCCAAACCTTTTTTCTTCTGGGTCTGGTTCCTTGTTTGATGAACAGAATTCTCCTACCCGCATGCCTCCTAATTAATGGTAACATCCTTTAAATGTTTTTCATTATTTGATAAAGCAACAGAGAGATGACTCCAGCAAAACATCTACCTCAAAATTTGTTTTCATGATTCCCTGCTTGTATTTTTTCTTGTTTACATCTTCGGTTCTGTACAATGAGGTCCTGTTAGTAAAGCGTAGCACACTGGTGTGCATAGCAGGGAACACTGAGCAAGCCAGGAAGACTCAAAGGGCCTCTTAACACATTTACAGTGAAAATTTCCTGCAGCATAATAGGCTTGGTGCCCACTGACACCCACTAGAAAGTTGACTAGTGACAATTTGTTATTCTAGTCAGACTTGTTCCCAGCCACTCTTGACATTCCGAATTGTAGTAAGAAAGTATATTTTTATTATACTGAAAACACTCTTTGAAACGTATTTAGAATTGCAGGAAATCTATTGATGTAATTCATCTCAGCTGAAACTACAGAGCAGTGTGAGGCTTTTTGTTTCCTTCTGTGTTTGCATATTTGACAGTAGCTGTTTCTGTATGCTTAAAAAAGTGATGTGTCTGTCAGTTATTATTTAATTCTCCTCTCAATCACATTAGGCTGAACAAAGACAGGTCAATTACATACTCTTTTTTAAAAGACACTTTCATTAAAATCAAGTTTGATCAAGAATCTACATAATTTGAAGTCTTTTCTCCTGTCATCCCTAAGGCACACAGAGATTAGCACTGAAGTTCCTTAGCCAGAAGTAGTGGAGAGACTCCCTTACCTAATCGTTCTCTGGAGAGGAGGACATGGCAAATGCAAAACTGTCATGTTATAGACTCTATTTTTGGTAGAATGGTACTATATTTTCTGAATAGATTTTGATCACACTGAAAATACATTAAGTAACACAAAAACCCATCTAAACATTCAAAATATTCATAGGAAGATAGGCCTACTTTTGAGCCCAAAAAGTATCCTGCAGAATTTCATCTGCTTTCTGAATGAGGATGGTTTTCCCAAAGCTTATGTAAATATTAAAAATTCTTAAATATTTGTTATATGCAAATGGCTTCCCAGAAGTTGAAAACAGCGCAGAAGATTAAGAGCTGTAAGAATTACTTGGGAAAAAGAAAAAGAAAGAATATTGATTTAATAAAGAATTCAATCAGATTGAATTAACACAAGTTTGATGTATCCGCTTGCTCCAAGAGTAAGTCTCCAGACAGAAACCATGCTGTGAGTGGAGCTGTGAGATTCTGGATCCAGAGTAACAGAGGGGATGACAGAAGATCCAGGCCCTTTCATTTAGCTGGTAGTTCATGACCAGACTGCATTACCTTCTACTTACCTACTTTTAGTGAGGATAGCAGAATACATTTTCTTTAAGCCTGATTTATGTTTGCAGTCTGCTCTCATGCATTTTGGAGAAGTTTTGAAAGACAGAAGATCAATGGAGGACTTTACACAGAAGATCACCCCCTCTGAAGGTGAAGCAGAAACTGGGACAGTTTCCAAATGTTTAACAGAATCATCTAATACTTCTGGCAGCTCCAGAGATCATTACAGTCTTAAATGAGAAAGCAAATCAGGGAAATATAGCCAGGACATTTAAGGAAAAGACTGGCTATTTAGAGAATTAAATACAAAAAGTGTATCAAAATAATATTACACACTAAAAAAATAATTATGCTGTTGTAATCTCTGGCACCTAATATTATTAAAACAAAAAAAAAGAAGAGGAAAGACCCTCCCTCTGTGCCAGAGCACCACTCAACATGCGAATGGAAAAGCAGAGTGGTGTCACATCCCTGGTTTCAGCTCCCTACTTCTGAGACAGGTTTCCCTAATTTATCCTGGCTTCTTTAGGTTACTCTAATTTATGCCATCCATAAATGACTTAAAGAATCACAGGCCAGACAAGGATCAGCAAGTAGAAATTAATTTCTGTCCGCTTAAAATTCTCTTTCTTTCAGGCATTTGCAGATGGAAATCTCTTTGTTGGTGCTGCTTCACCAGTTCAGAAGGGCTGATAATATGGTAACCAATCCAACCTTCCCTCTAGAAGCCTTAGTTGTTTACCATAAGAGAGATTTTTCTATTTAAAATACAGAATTTGGAGAGGTTTACATATACAGATCTTTCAGTGTAACACGTTACTTGCTCGAAAGACTGTCAGAGCAATTTAAGGTGTTATTGCAGGTGATGTTTGGAAACAGAAGAGATACCTTGCAGAAGGTCAAAGTAAGAGAAGACTGACACAGTGGTGAGTTTCACAGAGCACAATTTAAAAAAAATAGAGCATGGAACAGAGTTGCAGAAGAAGAAATTTAAATAGTGGAAGGAAACAAGGACAGAAATTTAGCTAAATATACATTATAAAAATCAGCATTCTAGTGCAAATGAACTACTAATCTCAAAGAGAACTAGGTTTGATACTGGTATATTGTTTTCTTTCCAACTTCCTCCAAGCTTATGTAGATTTTTAGAATTAAGCCTTCCAGCTCCTTCATTGTAGGTCAGTGCCACACAGATGCTAAATCTCCTGAAAATCCCACCAAGAACATGCCAAACTTGGTCACAATAAACTCTTGATGCATGCTACAATACAGCCAAACCAGAAAACTACAATTTCTGTGGAAATATATAATCTTTCTAGCTTCTTGATACATATTTAGATTAAATACCTTCAAGTGAAAAAATGCACTGGTTTTGACCTGTGTCACAAGGCACTTTGAGGCAAAGAAACTTGTCTCATGCATAGCAAATGGCTCTCCTTGTACACCCAGAAGATGTTCCCAGCCTGTTCTCATAGACAACCACAAACAAAAAGGAACATGTGCGCAGGAAGAGTTGACAGAGGTTTACAATAAAAACAGATGCTGTGAATACTGCCTGGGCACTAATCAACAAGCATGAGGGTTTCAAGAACAACGCATTTGCAGAGTGATTTTTCTTATTTTAACGTGCCTAGAAGTAAACAAAGCAACTTTCATTGAAGGATAAATCACATCTATTTGTAGTACAAAGTCCACAGGACTCCTGTCAATCACAAGCAGTATAGAAACATTCATAGGCTAATCATGGCTAAGCTAATTTTGGCTCTTTCAGAGCCGAATTATGGTGTTTTGTGCCAAACCTTATTATAAATTAATTGCAGTCCTGGTGCACAGTCAGGAATTCGAAAGGCAATACAGAAAGGTGTTGCTGCACCTGGACACCATTCAGTTCTGCTATTCAGTTTTTCATCTTAGATAGAGAAAACAAAGCACATCAGGCATAATGCCATTAAAATTTATAACCAAACCATCCAAGAGATTACTGCAGAATATTTTGAAAAATTAAACATTATAAGTCTCCTTTTGCAACTCAGATGCTTTAGAAGTAAAAACTGAAGGATAGTTTGTGGTAGAATTCCCAACTGGCCTTTTAAGTCCTCTTCTCCAAAAAACCAAAAATTATATTGAATGCAAACCCATAACAATGGAGCAAATACACAGCCCCTTGCTCTGGATGCAGGGTGCCTGCTGGGATGTACCTCCCTGTCCCAAAGTATGGCTCACGCTGCAGTCATCTCTAACTGCTTGGTGCTTCTTTTGACAGAAGAAAGCAAAGTTGACCTATTTTTGACAGTTTTTGATGATATGAGGCTAAAAATGTTACGAGGAATTTTCACTGAGAAGATTTTTTCCATTAAAACAAAGGTTCCAGCAATTGTTCTTCAAGTGGCCAAGGGGTTTGGGCACTGCAGGTTGAAACCTGTTTAAAGATCAGGAAGTGGTGTAGAGATCAAATTCATCTGAGTTCAACTCTTTGCCCAGCAGCACACTGCTTGTTATTGCCACAGCTAGAAACAAGGAGCAAGTCAGAACTGTTCCCAGAATAGAAGAGCAGAGGAGGATTTTGACTAGGTAGAATGCAGTGTCCTGGTGACAACACAAACTCTTCCTAGTTGATTTTGGCCCAACTGCAGTACTCAGTCTTTCCAGTTGTCTGAAGACAACTGGCCATCTTATCCTAAAAATCCTCCCCACCTAATCAGTCAAAAAAAAAACAAGTAGAAAAAAAGCAGTTTTAGGACCAAGAGTAAAAACAAAAATAAAACATAGAGAAAGAAACCACCCATCTGTCCTGTAATCAGTCCAATATATTGACAGAGACATCACCTGGTAGCTAGTCAGTCTACAGTGCACCCTGGGAAATGACATTATTCATTAGCAGAATCCCCGCTGCTTTAAGAGCTGCTGTAATTTTGGATGATGTAGTTTCAAACTTCTATAATTATCTGCTAAATTAAAAGAATGACTAACTTCACAAAAGTTATTGGCCTTGATCTAACAGCAAGGTCTGGTCTACATGCTTAGGTCTGATATATATATAGCAAATACTGCTAAGCTTGTCTTAACATCTAAACCTAAATCTAAGCATGCTCTTAGGCATGCCAATGCCTCAACAGAAAT
Source organism: Callaeas wilsoni (assembly GCA_013398955.1). Classification (NCBI taxonomy): domain Eukaryota; kingdom Metazoa; phylum Chordata; class Aves; order Passeriformes; family Callaeidae; genus Callaeas; species Callaeas wilsoni. The sequence goes on from VWPU01006147.1 coordinate 25,098, forward strand.
ATTTTTTTTGCTCTATAATTTAAATGACTAATGCTATCATTAAGTCAACAGCCTAAGAAATGTATTATTAACCTCCTGAAACATCAAACTTGTTATTAAAGCTAAAATTGAAGTCACTTTTTTTTTGACTACCTGACTTTTGACAAACTGTTCATAATAATTTTCTTGAATTACTGGTATAACACACTAAAAAAATAGCTTTTTTAAAATTTTGCCACAAATATATAGATCTCCAGATCAACTCTTCTGATAGAAACAGCAGTGAAAGAGTCAAAAAAAAAAAAAAACCAACAAGAAAAGCAAGTTTAAGGCTGTTAATAGTAAATAAAGATAAAATAGAAAAAATAATTTCTTCACTGCCTCCAAGGTCTCATTGACTTTTACTGACTTAGAGGATAAAAAAGGAAAATTCAGGGAAAACCAGGACCAAACCAAAGTATTTGGCAGATTTAGTTAAGAAAAGAGACTATTAAGCCACTTAAAAGTTAACTGATATGCATGGGTTATCACATACTCCTTGTCTTCAAGGTTATAGACTGTTTAGCAGAACTCTGCCAAACGCCAGTTATCTGAAGGGAGCTAGAAATCATCTCTGTTGATGACAGACCTCTGAGCAGATGGTAAGTAAATCAAGGTCCTGATGTGAAATGTTAAAGCTTTTATGCTGGAAGACACTGTTAAAGCATTATCCAGGTTAAATCAGATTCTGAAAAATACCGGTTTACCAGTAGGCAGGCGTGAAGTCTTCCGCTGAGGAATTCTACAAGTTTGGAGGCTTGGTTTATTTGGGGAAATTTTTGGTGGGTTTTTTTTTTAATACTCTAACAGATAACTTAGGTTTGTTTTTTCTATTTTGAGTAGTCATTGAAGCAGTTCTAGCAAAAGGGGAGGGGGAGCAAGGGAAGAGAGGGCCATTTTTTTATTTGTCATTAAAATAATTTCTTATCTTGTTTCATTAGGCCAGTAGGATATAAGAAAGGCAGGCATCACTGAGAATATAGTTGGGCAACATAACAGATTTTCTTCTAAAATTCCTGCTTAGATATGCCCAGGCATTTAAAACAATATTTTGGCATCTAAACCTTTGGAAATGATCGAATACCACAGAAACAAAATAAACACTTTACTCTGCTTTAAAGAGTACAGTAATCAAAGAGTCTCTGCTAGACTCACATGGGAAGACTGGTAAAAGCTCTGTAGGTAATTCTGTATAACTACAGATGGGGTGAACCAATTTCATTGAAGCAGAAGAAGCAATAATGCTCCTTTAATTTGCAGTGAACAAATCAGCTTGACTACCAAAGTTAAAGCACCAAAATTTAGTGTCGTCACAAGGAGAGAGCAACACTTACCAGTTTGATAATTTAGACTGCTAAAATTCATGGTTAACCTGCATCAACTAGAGATTATGACTTAGTGACTTGGCTCATTGCCCCATCATGGTCCATGGCCAATCCAAGCCCCTCATGTTGCAGAAAACTGCCTTGAAAATCCTGTTGAATTGATTGACAGTGCTGAACACCTGATTCAAGTTCATGGCTACACACAGAGCTAAATGCCACCAAAACCCTTTGTATTGCAGCCATAACACTCAGTTTCTCCAAACCATAAAGTCCCCATGAGAATATTACGGATAAATGCTCATTATAAAAAACCAAACAAAAACAAACAAACTAAAACTAGTCATAAATCATTTATAGAACCTATCCAAAAGACTTGGATTTAATCAATTACAGAAAGTCACAAGCTACCAGGAGACTCTTCTTTCATTGGAAAACACACTCATACACAATATTTTTCTTTAAAAATTTTTTTAGACACTTAAACTTGCAACCCAAGTATTTATGTACCAGCTTCAGAAACAGGTTTTGCATACTCTTTTCAGGTACCTGAAAAGCTTCATGTGAATAGAGATTGCACTCTTGCTTTTTCTTATGTAGTGGTACACACTGGTCTAGCCACAAATTTTAAATTTCTATCCTACCAGTAGTATGCCTCTACCTTCTCCCTCCAGCCCCCATCTTGCACAAGAAGATCCATAATCCCTGTGCTAATGCTTCCATTGTCCTTTGACTTCTGGAGTCAGTTCCAGCTTATGCTCCAAGGAATGGGGGGAGGGAGAAAGAAAAGTACATTTTTGACAAAGACCCTAAGTGATGAACACAGCTACAGGGGGGAGAGATTCATTTCCCCCCCCCCCAACCTTTACTCTTTTCACTCACTCTCCAAATGCACTGAGATTAATAATGCCTCTGGGCCACTGTATGCAGAAAAAAGATTATAATTGAATACCCTATTTTGATGGGCAAGGAAAAAGAAAAGCAGACAGACAGACAGGGCTCAAAGGCTGAATTGGCCTGGTTTGGCTTTCAGCCCATAGCACCTACAATTATCTTGCAATGATTTTTATTTATCTATTTAGTGTTCCCACTAGGCAGAGAGAGAATCTAGTATTAATTTAGTGCTCGTGGTTAGAGAGAGGGCTTTAAATTGAAAAATGTTATTCAAATGGATAATGAAATGTGGCTGGAACTCTAATGTCCTGCTTTGAATGAAAATAGTACAAATCATAGCTCTCTGCAAGTGTTTTACAGTCTGAGAGTTTATGTAAAAATTCTGCTAAATTACATTTTTACAGAACAGTCTTACCAATGTAGCACTACCAGACTTTTACGTAGACAAGCAGCTAAGCTGTTGCCAAGCATCCCAGAGCCTCACAGCAAAACAAGAAGTGAAGGGCAGGAGCAGGAGAGAAAAAGCAGCTTTGACATAAACGAAGGAAAGGATGAAACCTGAAAACCAGAATGGCACCTCCACAGCTATTCACTTATGGCATCTACATGAAGTCATCTAGTTTGCTCCTAAGCATCTATGGCAAAACATTCTCTTCCAAATTAGTGCAGGCTATTGCTGGGATATTCTGTTTGATGAGGACCTTGCCAGTACCAGCATCTGCCTACGACCCTAAGCAACACAGGTGACAGGAGTAAGAGAATGAAACACCAAACAAAATTCTCTTCTTTAGACCATTATAAATTTAGATGAGCTCCATAAAAGCACCTGCTTGAGTTAAGCTACTGCTCTCTTCAAATGTTGGAAACTGCATTTCACGATAGGAAATCATAGCATAAAGAAAATAGTTGCTATCTTAGCTGTAATTAATGTCATAAAAGTATTCAAGAAAATATTAATATAAGACTGCTTTAAAAAAAAGTTATGTGAAGAAATTCAGCAAGGTAGGAGAATGCTGAGTGTGCAATCAAGAACATGCAAGTGTTGATCAGGACAATGGAGAGCGATTGCTTGAACAAACATAAGGACATTTCTTGACTCATCTACAATTTGAAGTTTAAAATATATTCCATAATTCTAAGGATCAAGCTTAACTTCCATGGAATACTAATGCTGCATTCCAGAAAATAATCTAAATTGATTATTTTAACTGTATTGTCACTGGTTTTTTGAAAAGACACTAACCACCACAATTGCTCCATTACTTACCACAGTGTATAAAATGTCTAAGGCTTTGGAAAGCAAATAACAGAAAAATATGGATTAAACTGATAAAAATGATAATTCCAGATATGATTAGATTCACTGTGTTGTGTAGCCTGCACAGCAGGTGGGGGATCCTTCAGAAGAATTAGAGAAAGGTTTAGGGAAAGCAGATTAATGGGGAAAAGATTAAATGGGCTCTAAAAGCAGGACAAAACATATTTTTAAAATGACAATTCTAACAGCAGTGCTTAGGGATGCTCTGGAATGCAAAGTACACATACTCCATTTAAATACCAGATGCACAAATGTCTCCTACTTACAATTATGCAGTGCATTTTATGACTTTAAATCATAAGCTGAATAAGCATTTGACATTAAGTGGTGCTAGTGACAAATATTAATCAAAATATAGCCAATAGTTTCCAGCACACAGTAGTCAAGCTCTATTTTGCCCTTCTCTGCATGCAACTTTTTACAAAACTCATTCTACAGATGAAGGTCTACCAATCTGTTTCATTTTGAACAACAATATATTTCTGGATATAAAATGAAACAGAGTAACAGCAATTTCTGCAATCCTGTTGATGTTGATGCCACAGTCCTCTCTTCGCTGTTTAAGGCTTCCTATCTTCTAATAAAATGCTGTGTGTTAAAATAGGCAAGAACAAAAACCACAGTGGAAAGGCATCTTCCTAACATCATCTCACAAAAAGAACATTGCCTTTTCCTCAAATCATCTCGGATACATCTGTCACTCAAGGCTGATTAGTCAGGAAATGCATAAAAGGTAGTTTGAGTTAGAGCTATTGGAGCTGGTTGGTTCTGCTCCCCAGTGACCTGTTGGTACTCCTTGGGGACAGGCAGCACTGTGCTGGCAAAGACTTCTGGCTTTTCCACAGCTGCACCCAAGTCAGGCAAGTTTCACTTGTGTCAGCCTTTTTTTGCCTTACGTTGTTGTCTGTGGTAGATGAACCACTTTTCAACTGCCTTCTTCCTACCAGTTTGAATTATATGCTGCTTAGCATCTCTTGACCCGTGTCCATGATGTTTCTCAGACCTGTCCCTGGTTTTTAATTCTACAAACATGACATAGAGAAATCTCAAGCCTTACAAAATGAAATCCACAGCCACAGCACAAAGATTTGCATATCACTCCCAAAGTGACCACACTGGGCTTGCAGCCTTTCTCCCCTTTTCATTCACCCCAATCTCTTTTGTTCTCCCCCATCTACTTGTTTTGTTGTGGTTGTTTTCATGCTCTAATCTCCTCCAGGCAAGCACATCCTTCCGTATGTTCTGCAAAGTGCTTTTTCAGGCAATAAAGCAGAAATCATGTCTCTTGGTTTCTCCGTTTGAAGGGGTAGCATACAAATATAGTGCTCACCTACCAAGGCAGCTGGCAGGTTAAATTTGTTAATGACTGTGAGCATGTGGAGATCGTCTTATGGAAGGCTCAACAGGAGTGTGAAGCATTGTCAGAGGTCAAAAATGAGGCTAACAGATTGAGTTAGTTTCCCATTCTGGGTACTTGTTTCTTTCCATAATAAAAGGGGAGTTAACTACAGAGTAAAAGCCTGGGCATGTTACTGAGGAAGGATGTAAGGGGACTGCCTAACGAGTACCCTGCTATCATAAGGTGATGAAGGAAAATAAAATGGTTCCTCTTTTCCTCCATTTAGCATTAGGACATGGGAAAAAGTGCCTCATAGGATGTCATTAAATTCTAACCAAGCTCCTTATCTAACAGTGTTTTCAAAAAAAGAAATCTAGACTTTTCTAGCTTCTGTGTAAAATAAAACCCATGTAACTGCATACTACATTAGACATGCAGAAAAGTATGTTATTGTTAGAGTCCAAGAGATTTCAGCCAGACAGTCTGATTTTACAATTTATTTTTTTCATAAGTAAGGTTGAAAGTGCTCAATATGCTATTTCCTTAAATTTCTTATAAGAGTGTAAAAAGTGTTTGGAATAGGTCCAGCCTCACTCTAAGCTTCTTATATGCAGCCCTCCCTTACAGTAACTATTATATGACCGAACATCAATTTATAAGGGTCCTCTCCCTCTACTTGTATTTTTATTTTATTACTGGTCAATATTACAAAATTTGAAATAAGAAATTCCTTCAGTCTTAGATACTGGATATTCTCTCTATCCATAATTGCAAAGGACACTAGGAGCAGTAAAGCCAGAACACTCAAATTGGGCCCCTCAAGCCTCTTCTAATCCCACAAAGCTGCAGCACACTCTAAACTCTGCTCCACTCCCCCCTAAACCCAAAGATACCTAACAAGGACTCTCCACTACTGCACTGACATGTAGGAGGAGGAATGTATTCTACTCCTCCTCCCCTTCGCTCCCCATTCAAGTAGGCAGCTAAGCAAAGCTATTGCATAAGGCACTACAGCATGACAACACATTAAACAATTAAGGGTAACTCCAGGGCAGAAAAAATGAGAAAAACGTGCTGCATGTGGAAGTGAATTTGCTGGGCTTTGTACCACTAAACCACATTGAGAACAAGTTGTCCTTCTCCTCCGCCCAGTGGGTAATGGAGTAAATTTTAAAATTTGGAATACTTAGAATTATACATTGCTGAAAAGCAAAATCAGGAAATACACACTATATAAAACAATATAGAAAGTCTTACCTCTCTTGATTTCCAGCCTGTGGCTTTATTTTCATATCCTTCTATTCCGTATCTTGCTTATAACAACTGTACTCACCATAAACAAATCCTCAGCATTCCAGGAGAGATCTGCTCACAGAAGGGGAATGTGTTGGTCCACAGGGAGAACTTCTAACTTTAACAAGACTCTGGCCATAGAGAAAATCCCCTCTTGCACTTGCACAGATGATTTCAGATCCGATTTACCCTGCAACAGAGAAAAAACAACAGTGTGTTTACAGGAAAGCAAGTAGCTAAAGAGAGCTGTAAGCAAGACAACTCATTTGAAGGTTGTCATTCAGGTGATAGCTAGTGTCACCCCCCGCTGTGTGCATAGGTCTCTGTCACACTTTGCCGTTTTCCTAGGACAACTGTTGTCATGAGGCTGTTAAACAGGACCTTACTGAAACCACAAGAGAGCCATGATCAGCTATGAAAAGCCAGGCAACTGAGTACTGCACATCAAGAACACACACCCCCTAGTTACATAAATTAGAATAATAATACAGAAGCACTTTTCAAGGCCATGATGCACAGAGAGGACCCAGCACTGCTCCTCACAGGGGGGACTGGGCTGGGCCAGGCCATGGAAGATACAGTTGTCACTTTGCCCTGGCAGTCCCACACCATGGGTCAGTGACCACACTGGAACCAGTTTCAGAGGTGGCCTGATAACTTTCTGTTAGAGCTTGTAAAATATACTGTTGAGTTAACAGCTCATTTTTGTGTTTGTTTTGCAAAGTATTCTGAAATTAATTCCCCAATTAGTTCTTGGGAAAATAAGTCAAATTCAGCACTTTGTAGATGTCCACCTAAGCAGGCTGTATGCAGGTGTGACCTGGCAGGGACAGATCCCTGCAGGCTCTGCTTTGTGCAGTAGGATGGACACATGGCCTGCTAAGGCCACAGCTGTCTGTCTGTCTGACTGCCGCACCCTCCTGAATGCAGCAGAGCTCTGCAGTGGCACCAGTGGGTCTGCAAAGCCACCTCGGAAGTACAGTGGGAATAGTCACAGCCTTCACTGCAGCTTAAGAAAAGGCAGCACAATGAGTCTGAAAGGCATTCACTGCATGTCCGAGACGGAGGAAGGATAAAGCTCTCTTCATACAGATTTATTTAATAAAACCTACACACCTGAGTTCCCAATGACAAAAGCAACAGTAAAGAATTATCTTGAACATTGATGAACACTGAATCACAGAATGGGTAAGACTGGAAGGAACCACAGTGGGTCATCTGGTGCAACCTCCTGGTTCCAGCAGGGTCATCCCAGAACACATGGCACAGGATTGCATCCACACAGTACTGGAATATCTCCAAGGAGGGAGACTCCCTCTCTGGGCAATCTGTGCCAGTGCTCAGTCACCCGCACAGCAACACACACTCCTTATGGGGTTCAGTTTATGACACTGAAACATAGGTCAATAAAAGCAAACTTTTAAATTTAATTACTTTTTAAAAGCATTTCTCTACCTGAAGATTCCTCACAGTTTCAAAAGAAATAGAAATGGAGAATACGCACTCTCGCAACAATACATCAACGTATTTCCAAGTATTTCCATATATTTTGTTCAGCACCTGGCAATTTCCACTAAGACCCAGTTCTTGGAGTAAGAAATTTAACTACATTTGAACTTGCTGGCAAAATATGAATGTAACCAAGTGAGGAAATCTTAATGCTCAAAAAGGAGTCTAAATACTCAGACTCCTCCACGCCAGCCACAGAGCACCCAAGTCAACTGTCAGCATCCAGCCTGGAACATAGGCACACGGTCCACCATGGCATCCATATAAAATGTGAAGAAGGTGACTTCTCCATTCTGTGGTTTCAAGAGTTTTCTTTGCCTCTGTCCTCTAGCTGACATACTTTACTCTTGGTGAAGTCTCTGTTCCCCATCGTATTTCCCCAGAAAACTTTGAAATATTAAGCGTTCAGACATGGTTCTTTGCTTCATTGTATAATTGAGTTGCTTCGTATTCCAAGAAGCTTTTGTGTTATTTTAGAGCTGTCTTGAAAACGACCATGCAACTAGTCTCAACTGCAACAGTATGAAACATCTGGGAGAAGGATTATTTCTGTCATGTGCTGCCAAAATAACATTTTGCTTATGGAATTAAAATTTTAGGGATTTTCCCAAATCCACATAATGTTCTTGAAAGCCTGAATTTGCATTATGACATTTACATTAGCATATAGACGTGTAAAAGACCATCTTGCCAGCCAACTCTTATTGGTTATTCAAAAGCTTAACTCCACCTAAAGCTAGGATTAAAGCATGTTCCTGAAACACTTCAGTTACAGCAACAGATTTTCTTCAGCTAAGTGCCTCTTCCCATCTGCTCTTACAATCACATCTGCAAGTGTCTTCAGTGATCACCTTGCCATAATTATGGATGCCTACCCAACTCCCTAGACAGGGACAGATGCCATATTTTTAAGATGTACTATTTCTGTATACATTGAAGTTTCAGCTCCTTAGTAGAAATGACCACAGCAAAATGCTGAATATGATGAAGTAAAGGATTCTACTACTTGTCATAAATGCTTCTCAAATACAAATGCTTGCTGAAAAATAAACCATCTTCTAAACTCTTTGCCCCTATATCCAAGCTAGTGCAGTACACAGCTAAAGGTACTGTGTAATCGCAATGTTTATTTTCTCTTTCTGTAGGAATAAGTTCTTCTGCTGAAAGGAACATTTTGCTGTATTGTTTCAAGGTGTTGTAACAGGCAGACCAACAAGGCAGTGCTCCCACTTAGCTACAACCCCAGATGAGATAACAAAAAAATTTTACCCTTAATTCTTATGGTTAGAGATAACCAAGAGAATACTGATTGTATGAGAACCCATTCCATACAACTTTACTGGATTTGTTGAAAGTCAAAACAACAGTAATGCAGAGCGTCAACTACTCATATATTTCAGTTGAATTGCAAGATGAAACTATATTGTTTGCTCCTTCAGTGTTGGAGGCGGAAACAACATGCTCATACCCAGCTTCCAAATTATTTCCCACACCATTCCCAACACTGATAGTTCCCAAACACCCTTTACTCAGCTGCCAGAACTTCTCACTTCCCTGTGACAACCTCTATGCTGTAACTATATACATTAACACAAATCTGTCACATCAGAAACAAGAAAGGGAAGACAGTGCAAAATAAACTATTTACTGTCCAAATACCTGACAGAGGATGTATCAAAACTGCAGTACCTCATTCCCCAAGCCCAAGGTGTACCCACTGCCATAGACTATGCCCTTACTGTTTCTAAGAATGGGTTCCTATGCTTGTGGCTTTTGCCACCAAGGCAGATGCTCTTGAAAGATTGTGCTGGAAAATAACTGTCCTGCAATGATCTCAAAGAAATGGGCCTTCAAAGGCCTGTTCCTCATAAGAGCATCATGCTGCAGAGCTGGAAGCAGTGCTGCCAGTCTCAGACATGCACAGCTGTGCTCTACAGCCTAGAGATTACTTGCTTACCCTTTCTCCCCTCAAACCTAAGATTCCTCTTTCTACTTTCCGGGTAAGAACAAAATCAACAGCTTCACTGGCCAGGAGAAAATTGGTAGACTGATAACTGCATAGACAAAAGGATAACCAAAAACTCTCTCATTTCCCACTTACGCATTGCAGTATTTGATTTGTTCTGTATGAGTAAATGAAAAGGGACTGCCCAGAAACATCCATCAGACCCTTGTAAATGTCAGATACACCTTTTCATAGCCACAGAAGGGAGGACAGGTCTGGCCGATCACTGACAAGGCTGATGGTCAAACTAATTGACTTTGGGAAACTAGCAGATTTCAAGTTTCATTATTAAATCCTGCTGGCAAACCTAAAAATTCAATCATATTTTTCTTTCAGGTCAAATGGTCTCTCTACCAAACTATGTTTTCCCCAGAAATACCCTGGTTCACATCTGTAGCAGAATCCTCATTCAGCAGAAGACATCTTTACCACTCCATCCCCCATAGCATTATCTCATTTTCAGCTTATCTGTTTAAACAGCATGGCCATAATTTTCTGAAGCAATATTACATGAGGTCAAAACATTCACACAAGCAGAATTTATCTTCTCACACTCACCTCCTATTATAGCCCAAACTATGTAACAGTGCTGTTCATTATATATCACCTACTGCTCCTGCAGACTTCATGCTCCATACTTGGTTTTAATACCCACTATACATATTGTTCACAAAAAGGAATGGTCTGGGGTTTTTTAAATGCCAAAAACATGCAGCTAACAAGTCTTCAAATTATCAAAGCTGTTTCGAAGGTCATATTTGCTTTTGTTTCCTTAAAAATTACATACATCTTTTGGCAATTTTTGTTCCTGATCATTCACACTTAACATGGGAAGTATATGACCTTTTAACTCTTATTAATAGTTTGTGCTACATCACACGTGAATTCCCCATTCTCCTCTCTTACTTATCTGAATTGAGTGAATTTTGTCACCTAACTCACAGGCCTTTAAAGGGCTCCAGACCCCACATGCAATATACTGTGCTTTTCCATGAATTATTCAAGCACCAGTGTTCTTCCATCATGGATCTCTGGATGGCTCTATTTCTTCTGCTCTATTGAGGTCTTGACTTATGAGCAGACTTATGTTACTCTTTCTTGATTGTCACATTTTATTACAGTTAATATTAATTATGTGGATTCTTGTCCAAGACGTAGTTTTCCAGGCATAAAAGATTGTCATGTTGTAAGGTTTTTTCCTTTGCAAACTTTATGTAATAAAGCATTCTCCTGTCAGAAGCTGTCAGCACCACATATATCTACTTGATAATAACTGTACAGTAATAGAGTTAGCTAAAGAAGTTGTGTGCAAGCCGACATGAATTCCCATAGAGAAGCCAATCTTGTAGCTTATCCGTGATTTCCTATGGCTGACATGCAGTTAAACGCAAAGTGTTGCAAACAGCCTGCTTGATGAAATGAATAACCTGTTACAGCCTTGAAAGAAATGCTGGCCTAGGATGTTAAACTTCTATTGGAGGCTTAGGTATAATAAGTAGATTCTGACAAATACTGTTCACACAAATGTTTGCAGAATGAGAGTGTTCCATGAATATTAATGAAAACACATTCTCCTGAGCATTTGCAATCCACACAGTAAACCAGGAGTCTCTGACCCTTCAAGTGCCTTGTCCTTATTAGAGGGACAAATCTGATGTGATTTTAAACTAAGATATTTTATCCCATGGTTGAGAAGTAGGAACACTATTTAGCTATAGAAATCAAAATCCACAGCAGACCTAACAATAGTTACAGGAAGAAGCAGAGAGAAAACTACAGTTGTTAAAAGACAACAGTTACATATTCTGCATGTTTTCCTGTAACATCAACTTCGGCAGTGGCCATCAGTTATGGATTACAAGAAGATTAACAATAAAAGAGCAGACTATCTATTAAGCCTGATTAAAAGGTCACACTTGGACTGAAAACAATGAAGACAAAACCCAGTCTAGAATCAGCTGGTCAATGCACAGTAATGGCAGATACAAAAAACCACCACACTCTGTACTGCAAGGAGAAGGTTTCCAGGACAGGAAAGTAACACAGAATGATGCAGTGTGATGATATGAAATAGCATTTAAACTCAAAAATAAATCATGTTGCATGAGAGAGATCAGGAGAAATGAGGACAACAGCAAAAAGAGACTGAAACACAAAGATTCAATTTACCATGCAGCTGTGAATTAGAAACAAAGTATGATTAATACAATTCAAACTGGACCCATGATAAGTATAACAAGAGAAGAACAGGTACTGCTGCCCTGTCTGGTAAGTACAAAGTAATCACTTCCCCTCAGGTAGGACCCAAAATTAAATGTAAGAAATCAGAGAGCATCATAGCCCAATGATGTCTATCGGAAGGGTACTGGCAAGCAGTGAAGAAGAAAACAGAAATAAAATCTGTGTTCTCTACAGCTATTTTTAACTACCAGAATAAAACATTCATTCCTTGCTGCAGCAGTTATTTGTAGCAAAAGGAGTAATACAGCTGGAGAGCACTAGTCCAAAAGCAGCCTACTGAGCACATGTAGTTATGGGGACAAACAGAGATCAAGTAGAGATGTGCTGGACTTTACCAGCGGAGCTAAACATGCAGTACCCTAAGGGGGACAAAGTAAAGCCAAGCACATGATATTGACAGTCTGTTGCAGTTGTCATCCTGCCAGCCAAAGGAGCCACAGCACACAAAGCAATGATTCCACTTCCCAACACAACTAACATGGAAGACCTCTGAATATTAGTGGCCTGTGTCAATGCTCAGTTATCCCATGGGGAGTTTGCATTAACAACACCTTCCCTACTCAAAGGTCAGCATGGCTTGGTTTGGCTGCTCTGGAACTGCCTGTGCTTCTGAGGATCCTTCTCCTCTTGCTAATTATACCTTTAGATTGTGTTCTGTTGGTTATGATGCCTGTTTTACTTCTGAGGCACAAATATTTTGAGAACTGGAGGCAGAAGAGATCTCTAAAATAGGAAGGAAAGTATTAGAGTGGACAGAAAAAGAAAATAAATCAAGTCCTGGACCAAAATACTGGTTACAACTTGACTGCCGATAGCTACATTGTAAGACCAAGACCAGCACTTTCCCTAATGATATCAGAAAATTTCTTTGTATTTGAATGTCCTGTGCATAAAGTCCCACCTGGACAATAAAACTCATCTTTGTTACATCTATCCTTAACTTAAAAACTGCTCAAAGAAACAGAATTCATTGAGTGGCTGGCAGCTTCCTCAACTGAAATCCTCTCATCACTTTTGTTCACGTCATGTGATTGAAAGATTACCTGTAATAAAAAGAAAGCAGGAACAAACTCAATGGGTTTTTCTCCATCAAATAACCCTTTTATAGACAAGATACATGCCCTAGAAGTCCTGCAGGTTCTAATGTGCTTCATGATAGCAAAGAGCAAAGCAAAACACGTTCCTTTAAATTCTTGCTGACTAGACAGCATATTTCCATCAGAAAACTAAAATGAATAGCCTTGAAATAAGTTTTAAAACAATTTCTAATATGCAAAATATTTTTACTGAGTTTGCCATACAACCGCACCTGCACCTTGATGATGTACTGCCTCAATAGCCAGGTTTCTCAGCTGAAGTTACTAAGTGACCACAACTTTCAGTGGGTCTGAAAGCTCATTTGCTACTGGAGACATTGCAGTTCCAGTAGCCTCCATTAACCCCTCAGGGCAGAAGCAGAAGGGCCAGCATAAAAGGAGGTTATCTTGCAAAAGAGGAAAATATTTTCCTCTCTCAAAGAACAAGTTTTATTGTTTGCTACCACAGCAAAACTCCTGTTGAAGGGGAAGAGAGGGAAGGGTGCAATAGAGGCACAAAAAGTGAGAATAGATTAAAAATAAAGACATTGAAATATATTAGTATGCATATGCCAAGACATTATGGATACTTTTCAGCACATCTATCAGTCTTATCAGTCCCCAAAGTTATATAGTGCTTAATTATTTTTAAAGAATTTTTGAAACATTATCCCAGTGTAACTGGGTATCTACCAAATCTATTTCCTCTGAAATTCAAAAAGCATTTCTATTACAAATACCAGAAACCAAGACTCAGCATGCAAATGAACTCTTGCAAAGTCAGCCAGGGTGGGAACTTACAGCACTGAGGCTCTCTGATGTGGCTGGAGAATGGAACTGGTGCAGGCTCTCCCCCAGCAGGAAACCTGGTCCATCAGGCGCTTTGCAGGCTAAGAATACACACAGCAAGTGCTGCAGAGTAACCAATGCACTGTAACACACACCCTGTCTTCTCTCTCAATGTTTCATGTGCCCATGTCCATTATAGCACCCTGTCACCTAGTGCAAGGAGATACCGTAACAACAAGGCTGAGCTTCCTTTCCTAGGAAGAATTCATCACCGAAACTATATGCCTTGCAACAATGTAGAAAGAAAGACATACAGCTTTTGACATTTCTGTGCTTTTGATCAGTCAAAGCAGTTATCTGCTTTAAATTAATTTTCAGCAGTGACATGAATTTTCCAGGTAAGAGACATTATGCAAATATTTAATGTTTTTTAGTCACACCTCAAAAATATTATTGTTAAGCAAACATGAACACAGGTGTAGACTGTATCCTGGTTCAGACCTCCCTGAACACCATTAAAAACAGAACTGGTATCCATGAGCGCTGGATAGATACTGTGATTATGTTGCTATCAGGACAGTAATTAAATACTGCATATCTTTGAAATCCAGCCTGCAGTGTCTTGTCTCTTGAGTCAGTTGTGATACTCCTCTTTCCCAATATGCTGTGTAGAAGTTTTCCACAAACATGTTAACTTATCTATTAAAGGATAAGTTACCTTACCCTACCTATTTCTAAATGCAGGAGACTACTCATAAAAGGCACTTCCAAAACGTTGCTTTTTCCCCTCTGGATTGAGCTATGCCCAGAGTTAGCCCTTCCTTCAGGACCACTTTATCAACAGCTGCTAGAAAAGGTAGTAATTTGCACCTTGCCAAAAATCTGAGTGTACCAGACAGAAAGTCCCATCTGGCACTGCCTTTACCTTCCTCAGGTCAAACCCAAGGAGTGCAGTCAGATCCAATAGCCACGCTGGCAAGGAGACATCGTGGTTATCTCCAGAGCACGAAGAACATGGCATGAGGACTGTCAGGAACATGATGTTGTCAGGAATATTCATGTGCTGATCAAATCCTGAGCAGTGGCAGAGCAAGGGCCCAGAAGCAGCTCACAGCTCAGAGAAGGCTGCCCTTAGCTGGAGCCAAGCCCTGGATCTGACCCCCACTGCCCGCAGGGCCTGAGGGAGGGGGCACAAACTGTAGGTCTTCAAACCCAGCCATTGCCACTCTGAAAATCTCGCAGGCTCCTTAAGATCACAGTTTTTCCTTTAAGTTACTACAACTGGACACAGCTATGCCTTTAAAGCCTGCCAAAATTTCACTGATTACAAGCAGGACAATATTCCCTTCTGCTGTTTCTGTCATGCCGATACACTTCGGGTTGTGCATCCAGAGATTTCCCACCATAAAACTGTACACATTTATGTCTCAAGAAACACAGAAAGCAGCTGAGAGACTGTGTGTTTCAATGCATCTAATTTTAAAACAAGCATACATACATCAAAGCAAAGTGTTTACAAGGGGAATATGTACAAAATATGATCTGACATTTATCACCTTCTTGAACTGATGAGTGGGCATCTTCTGACCTTCCCTTGACAGCATTTGCCAGGCAACAAACAATGAAACAAATGGCAGATTTTTTTTATCACTTCTTCCCAGACTGTTATGATAGTGAAAATGGTCATGTCTGTTCCCATTCCAGTTTAACGGGGTTAATAATCAGAACTTCTATGTTTGATTTTTCACTGTGCAGGGGCTGTGGCCTGGCTTGAAACAACCAACTTCCAGGCAATATAGGGGCTAACACATAACCAGTATCAGGAGAACAGTACTTTACCATCTGTGCAAATCCCACCTGCTGAAGAAGACCTGCCTCTCCTTGTACTAGAATTTGTGAAAGCAAGGTGCCCTTGTTAGACATGTGTCCAAGCGGTTTTATAGGAAGCATAACACAATTATGTTTTCATCAGATCCAAACATGAGATTTTTTTTTTAGTTAATATTCAAAATTTGGTACAACTTGATACTTTTTGTTGATAAAATACAGAATCTTTTGTAAATTGATGTCTGCTTAATCTGCAAATTCAGTAGATGCACATGACACTCAAAGTGTAATGAATCATGCATTTTTATAATGAATCCAACAGTGAAGGTGAAAAACACTGTTTGATCTTTCTTCTAACAGCCCAGTTATTCCTGGATTCATACACAGTAGGTGTCTATGGATTACTTTCAATTAAACAACCTGTTTTACTTTCTATTCTGTTATGAAAGTAAACACTTTCAAGTCTACAATGACATAACACATGGCTCAGTAGCCCCACTTGAGTAGGTGGAAATATAAGCTCCTGATCCCCTATTTGCTTTACTGTTGCTGAAAGACTCCCCCAAACCCAGCAAACCATCCTCTTCAGGAGTGGGGAAAGAGGACCAGCACAAATCAATGAGCATTTCACCACTTCTCTGCTCATTCTTCTCCACTAGCAGTATCACAACAAAAAGCGACAGACATCTATTTCCCCCATTTCAGCAATAAAAGAAAACTTGTTCCATGCTGCTGTTACTGTACACAGACCTGAGATGAAATATCACAGGATATGCACAAATGTGGAGAGCACAGAAGAGAATAAGCAACTACAATGGTTTGTGAAAAGTTACAGCCATAACACACTCCAACAGATTACTTGTTTCCTTATTTCTGCCCAGCTGTCCTTTCTGGCCTGCTGTGCAGCCATGAGAGCTTTACATCTCCTGTCTAGGCCTGAAAGCCTCACAACCAAAGTTTTTCTAGTCTCTCACTCTGGTGTTGCTCTGCATGTTGAGATAGTGGCCAAAGGAGTGAGAAAAGCTGGAAGAAGCTGGGACAACGAATCAAAGCATCACTACTTCAGCTCCTCCATAATGTTATGGGGCAGATTCTTTTGAAGCCATTTTTCTTCTTGAAAAACATGCTGTAATACCCTTTTTGACAGTTTCCTCAGAAATTCATACAAGCCGTTCTGCAGAGGACAATTTATATTTGCAAGTACAGATGAAAGATATTACTGAATTTCTAATGTGGATTGCAAATTTAAAGTTCTGATGAACTGTCAGTGCCATTTGTCCCACAAATAAACACCCACTGATCGCATAAAGCAATGGGGCTCTTTCATACCGGCTATTATGTTGCTACAATTGCTTGCACAGGAATACAAACACAACTCACATTTCTCTAGTTATTTAATTGAAAAATAATTCACGCTGTAGATCTTAGTAAGGAATTAATTCAGCAGACCCTTTCCTAGCAGAAGAATAGTGGATCCATATTGTAACCTGTGCAACACCTACACTGGGAGATCTCCTTTGTTCTGGACACTCAGAAGAAAGGACAAGATGCATAGACTGTGATCTAATTAATAAGTGTGTTTATTAACAGACTACATGTGGGAATTATCAGCAATAGCTGGCATGATGCTGACCCAAGGTCCCATCAGCTGTGGCAAACTGCTGTTGCTCACTCACATTCACGCCAGTTTGCTCCCTACAGATGACTTGGGCCCTGCCAGAGTCACGTGACAAGGGTGCTCTCTCCAGATGTGACATTTTCCAGTGTTTCACCCTCAAACAGCCTCGGGTTTGTAAGCCAGAGATCACACAGGGAACAAGCATCTCCACTGCCAACCTAGCTGTGCTCCTGACTGCTGCAAGAGGCAAAATACTCCACTAATATGGAAGCTGGAAGGAGAAGCATCCTTGCAGTGCCAAAGTTGGGAACTCCTTATTGAAGGGATGACAGAAAGCTAGACCAGTGGGATTTGCCTTTCCTCCCACAGGCAGCAGACAGCATCCAGGTTGTTCCACATATCATACAGTACCAAGCCATATATCAGAGGAAAACTTAAAAAGGGATTTTAATTTCCACATGTTCAAGCACAGTCCTCTACCTAAGCTCTGCAGAAGTCACACTGAAAATGAACTCCCAAGTCCTCATCCCAGAAAGGTTTAGATGCTCTCACTGCCCAACTGTCCAACCTAACTCAAAGATCACGTAGACAGAAAGATACTTTCAAAACACGTATGTATGTGCATATACATAAAGCAGAGATAGCTCAAGCTATGCCTGAAATCAATAAAGTAAATAGCGCATGTAGGTGTTCAGAGTGACTACAGTTATTCAGTTCCAGCTACCAACAGCAGGGAGTTTATACTCCAATCTACTATAAGGAATTATATATTTAAAAATATATTTCTGAAAAAATAAAGCTTAGGAATAGTTAACTTCTAATTGGAGTAGTGACTGTAAAGTATTAAAAAATTTCTGCATAACTGCTAAAGGTAAGGCATGCAGTGAATCTCAGTCCAAATGGCATCTTGTTATGTAGAGCTTCAAATCAAGTGGAACAAACAATGGTTAGAGGCGTACTGTGTTCCGCATAATGCTCTTTTGTATCTATTGTTTAGCTTATATACAGATCCATCTTGAATCTAGTTAACTAGTAATTAAAGCTCTGCAAAACTCAGTTTTGTCTGAGATACTGTTGCAATACACACCAATTCATTTCACATGCTTTTGCAGCAGTCCTATTTTGCTTATTTGCCATTACTTGGAAAGAGACATCTCATATTGCAATCTGAATTTAGAAAATATATGACCTTTACTTCCTGTGGTATGAGATACCTGCACTTGAAGAATAGGACCATTTTCATAACCAAAACTATTTCACAAGATATTAATTTCCTTCTTTTCCCAGAAAATCCATGTACTAGCAGCACTGCAGAAGTGTTCATTATCACAAGTCTATTTGTGATTTAATCTGAAAAGCTTTGTTGAATTCTGAGTAGAATTTCATTATGAACACTTTACATAGAATGCGCTAATTTTGTGGTTAGAACTAAATATTTATCTTTGTTTCTTTTAACTAGTTTCAAGGACAACAAATACCTACTGAAACATTATATTGTTTTTTCTAAGAGTTACCTAGCTACTATCCTCGTTTATGACAGTACTGTTATTTTGGAGATTGCAAACATTAGTTAGCATCAAAATGCAATCTATACTATTAAATATTTAATATCATTCACACACAATATTTTCAGCCATTACAATTGCACATTTAAGTGAAACAAGCCAGAAGCTACTAAATCCAGTCAGATGTTAAAGTTGTGGAAAAAGCATCTCTCCCAGTGCTTTCAGACAAACCGGGAACAGTGAAAGAAGAAAGGCACCACACTAGAAGCTCTCAGAACCACTGCCAGCCTCCTTCCTTCCTCTTCTCTCCAGAAGTCCCCTATACCTGGCTGCTGCACTGAGAACATACCACATGCTTTGAGATAACAGAGATAAGAGACAAGATTGGCCAAAACTTACAGGCCAGGGCAAGGTGTTGTGCCAGTGTCTTGACAGCCTCCTCATCCTTTATGCAAAGGCTGTACCCGCCTGAAGGGGAGGGCAGGTGCTGTGCCAGCCCCACAAACAGGACTGCGCGTCCTCTCAGCTCACAGAGGCAATGCCTGAGCAGGCTGCCACAGCCAGAACGGAATGTACGTGCCCCAGGGAGCTGACTCACCACCAGGTTCCTGTGCAGGTTCAATAAAGGACTGGGAAACAACATGACCTTAGTGGCACTGAGTTTTGGGGAAGTGCAGGATGTGACGTGGGGTCTGGAGGAGGTATTAAACTGGATAATCTGCTGACACCCCTTCCAGGGGCCCCATGAGAGTTCCAGTGGGAATGATTTACCTCAGGCTGCAACCACTTGAAGAAATATTTTTTGAAGGCAGAGTTGGCTGACTTGAGTCATCCTATGTTCCAAAAGCAAAGCTAAGCCATGATTCTTTGGTTTAGCCAAATTGGAAATACTGGAGCTATAGCTGTTGTGCAGAGACCTCTAACAGGCCATCAGAGGGACCCTGAACTCCTAAGGTAGAGCTGAGAAGAGTATCAGTCTGGAAGCTCATGTCAAACCTGTCCTAGCAATCAAAGTCTGAAATAACAAAACACAAAATGATGTCAACATTTGAGAAGAAAAGGTCATATGCCTCCAGCCAAGCTTTGTAGGATTTCCCTTCTGAGTAACAGCTGGTCTGTCACCGT
The DNA here is from genome assembly GCA_013398955.1 of Callaeas wilsoni. Lineage (NCBI taxonomy): Eukaryota > Metazoa > Chordata > Aves > Passeriformes > Callaeidae > Callaeas > Callaeas wilsoni. The sequence goes on from VWPU01006147.1 coordinate 44,977, forward strand.
CTTACAGCCAGCCTGGCTTAAAGACAATCACAGGACAAAAATTAGGGAAATAGTCTCCCTGCGGCAGGTTGCTACTGGCAACCCACAACTACTACTGCAAATATTTTCTTCCTTTTTCACTGCAGTTTGTCTGCTCTAGTTGAGAGGTGAACGTGTTCAATCTCATCAGATCTAGAATTCAAAAGACACTAGTATGTAGTGTCTATACAGCTGAGTGTCAGCCATCAGTAGCACAGAATCTCAGAGCAACTTTAAGTTACTACAGAGATGTGCTCCATAGGACTAAAGGTAAAAAGATTCCTGCCATATCAACCTGACAGTGTAACAAAGTTCACCCAAAACTGCTGTTTCCAGCCAGTCACCCCAAGTTCCATGCTTAACAGAATTAAGAACAGCTGACAGATCTAATTAGGTCATCATGGGTATCTTAACATCTTGTACTAGGTCAAAGAAAGCTACCACTTGTTTTGGTAGTACGGACAGATCACACTATAAAGCCGGTAAACACATTAATCCCTGCATAGAGGAAACAGTCCCTCCCCCCAGAGGAACTAATTGTCCGATTAAAAGATCCTGTTCTTTTTACTGCTCCTCAATCACAGTGCAAGAAATAAGGCTATTTGAACTTGAATATAAGCTTCATGTGTTTATGTATTGCAGTGCAGGTTATTTATACATTATGTAGCTCAAAATCTAGCCAAGGTTATTTAAGCTTGTATTCCTTTGAGGTTAGCTGTAAGGGAATTAAAGTTGTTTTGTAATTTAAATTCTTCTCTGCAATAACTATTATATATACACCTGTCACAGAATAACTGACCTCACTGGGGAAAACTTAGCCCAGACAGGACAGCACACATGCAGCAGCCTCCTGCCTTGGGCCTAGCAAGGGACCTGTGCCACCACAGGAACCTGCACTGGGGCTATGGCAGAGGAAGGCTGCAAAGTGAACAAGACAGGGGCTGAGAGGCTCACATAGGGATTCCAAAGGGAGAATAATGAAAGCTGGATGAGCTCTGAGGAATTCAGGAATGAGAAATATCTGAGAGACAAGGGCTTCCCCCTTCATCCTTTCTAAAACAACAAAGGTCATAAGGCAGCAAAGCAACCAAGTACCTATATATTCATTCCTGAGCAAGATGAAAACCTGCAGTGCAGACACTCTAGAACCTTACATGACTTCAACAAAGTCTGCACATTATTTAACTAAAAATAAATATTGGCTAATGAATATCAGCTCAAATGGGACCCGAGGCTTGTTATCAGTCATCCTGATATGCAGAGAAAGCAGTGCAGGACTGTGCTTGACCAGAAAGGAGCAACAAGAGCAAGTCTGGCAGCATTTTAGCTACCTTGAAGTTGTAAGCCATCCTGCACAAATATTGTGCCTATTTTACCAGATGGCTGCTATCATAAAAGGAGTCTTTGGTCCCTGTCACCACTTTTCATCACTGTGTACAAAATACAGCAAATATTTGCATCTTTTAGCATCAGTTATGGAGCGTTTGCCATCATCTCTGGTTTGTATAATAACATTATATGGTAACATGACTGGACTAATGAATATTGCTTTATGCCTGAGAAAACCTACCAGAAATTTTTCTATCATACCCCATTCAGACTATAACATAAGCTCTTGCACTAGGATAGCATCCGCTCTTGTCCCTCATGCCATTCTGAAAGACACATGTATTTTATTTGGTTCAGCTTGCCTTGAACTGGAAAAGAGGATTCATTAGGGTAACAGCAACTAAGCTGGCTGAGACACAAACAGATGTCTACACCAAATTCTGTGCTATCTTGACCAGGTGAGGAGGTTTTGGCACACTGTGAACAGCATGCCCTGCTGACCAAACGCTGCCACTCTGCTGCAGCCACACATGCCATGAGGAGAAAAAGCTGCACTTCTCCAGGTAAGAGCAATTTCCCATTTTAAAAAACCATTCCTGAATTAGAAATCTGACTATTAATCTCAAAACTAAATTAAAATGTATAACCACATTATTGCAAGTTGGATGTTTATTTTCTTCCTATGTACAGAACTGCAGGCCAATAATGTGCACCAGACAGCATCACGCCCACTGCTACAGCTCTGCAGAAGTAGGTGGTGTTGGTGATAATGGATGGCAGAATCACTCTAAACATTGTAATCATGCTTCCAGAACTGCAGTACCTGAGAAGTGCAGGTAACACTAAGAATATCTTGTCAAGAAGACGCCAGTAAATTTAACAAAGATGCAACTTCAAAACTTTACTTTTTCAAAAGCAGAACACTGAATCATCACAGAACCACTGGCAAAACCATTTTATAACTGCCAGAAGCTCTCATTAAACAGATGAAAACTGAAGAGTAGAACTAACAGCTGCTACTAACACTGATATGCCCAATATGAGGTTAGCTAGTAGTATTAAGAAAACATCACTCACCTTGTACAGCACCATTAGTAAGCACTGACTGAAATTCCCCTGTTGATGCAGATTATTACCACACAAACTCAATCAATCAGCTTGCATTTAAGTAATTAAAAGCTGGTGTTTAGACTTGCTAGTTGCAAGAGATCCAAAGCAGTCCCCACTAAGAGGACATTAAAACAATCTACACCATTCAACAGAAATCCTCAAGCATTCCTCACCACTCTGGTTTCTAAATCTTGCCGTTGCTGCCCACATTCAAAAGGACAGAAAGCAGCAAGTTTAAAAATAAAGACATAGAAGCAATTCCTTCTGTATCATTTACATTCTTCTAGGAGGAAGCCAAGGGAACCAGGAAGTTCCTCAAGCTGTTGGCAGAGATAATTACCTTGACTGATGAAAACTCCTCACTTGTTCATCAATCAGAAGATTCATACATGAACTTATGTGAGAATCTGGAAGAGACCCTTGCAAGATTGATCATCCATCCTAAATTTCACCTGTCATCACAAACATACAGAGTTCTTCACTGTTACTGCCATGCCGGCAGGTGTGGTTTGGGCCACTCTTCAAGTAAATTTCTTGCTCTGGAATACAGCACCAATCTCCACTGCAGTGACAAACATCATGGACTTGCAGCGTGTGCTAATACAGTACACGGCCAGGTTTTCCTAAAGACAGTTTTGCTGAATTTAGGGGTTTTCTACAATATAGTCCTGCCATGACAGCTCAGAAATGCTGGATGTTCTGTCAAGTACTGTCCTAAGAAGTCCAGATTATGTCATTAGCACACAGCATTAGCATTGTTCGTTGAGGAAATATCATAAAGACAAACAAAACAAGTTAAATATCTGCTTCTAGCCCTCCCATAAAGCAAGATTCTTACCTATTAAGAAAGGGAACAACTCCCCTGTCTGACAAGTTACCAACCCTTGTCACCTGCCCTCAGCTCTACACATGGAAAAAAGTCATTCAGAAAAGTCTGAAAGGTGCAGAGGTGCTCTGTGCTTGCCATCTTCCTGCTTCACTCTTTAATGCTCAAGCCTGGACAGACACTTGCTCTGTAGTCTCTTCTAAGTTCTAAGAGGCCTAGGCAAAGGAAACCAACTTCCTTCCCAGGCCTCGCTGGAGTCTTGTTGAAAAGTTATTTTATGCTTCTATCTTGTGTCTCCTCATGTTTCTACTTAGACCTTCCTAATGAGAGTATATCATGCTCCTTTCCTAAGGACAAATGCTAAAAATACATATTTTGTTGGCTTGTCATTTGAAGTTGCTGTGTCTGAAAATCAGCAGAAATAGATCTTACAGTAATAAAGGGAGATTTTGTTACAACAAAAATATAACAAGATATTCAAAACATCTGTTCACCTTACAATTCAGAGGCCTAACCAGGTAACAGTAATCCTCTGCAACAGAGAAGAGCTGTTCTGCAGTTAAGTATTTTGTAAGCAGACAGCATTTTTGATACAACATATTAAATATTGAACTGAAAGACAGAAATTGCACTCAGAGGTACCATAATTACCTTTTCTCTCCACTGTGGTCCTCAGCCCCCAAGCTGCACTGCAAAGCCTCAGCCAGGTGACTGAAGAAGCCAGGGCTGGCAGCTGCTGGTGGCTGTGCCCCACAGACAGCCCACAGAGGGACAGAAGCTCCTTGCCCAGTCCCAACAGGCATTTGTTGGGCAGCAGAGTGGAATGCATCTCTGTTTTGCGTTTTCTGGTTTGAATGGTAATGTTCCTTTAGACTGGTAGGAGAAATGGGTGTTAATGTCTTCACCGACGACTCGGTCTGAAAAACCAATCGGGTGCTGAGGGACAGCTGTGGGGGTCTGCACGAACATCAAGTCGCACAAGTTTGTTACAGAACCCAGACAGTTTGAACTTCCGAACTTTAAAGGAGGATAGCAGAAATGGGTCTGCACAAGTTTGTTGCGGAACTCAGACAATTTGAACTCCTGAAAGCGGAAAATGACCATACATGTTCAAGGGGGGATATGCAGTAGGCGGTTCGGGAAGGCTAGTACCTCAGCCAATGGGGAAACGAGGAGGGCAACAAGCGGCCAGGAGTTCACGACAAGCAGAATCTGCGGCCTCCAAAAACTTGAGACCCCAGAGGGGTGTAGCCCAGGGGGCTCTGTCCCTTTATTCGAAACAAGTTGGAGAACTTCTGTCTCCTTTATGGACCCTGGCTTTTCAGAGTGTGATTTTCCACACAATGCTATAGCGGAAGGTGAATATTCTAAGTATGCAATGCAGCCCAAATCCCATGAAAACAGTAATGCTGATATTTTACAACCCATGAAGTAGTACATCTACAGCAATGCCTCTCTTAGGAGGGAGAATGGAAGAGCACAGGAATTATTCCTGAACAATAAGCAAAGATCTTTGATGCCTGACTTGCCTGTTAGCACACCACCAGGAGGGGCAGGTCCATTTGCTGCTTGAAGAGCCTCAGAAGGGGGTGCAGCCCTGGCCCTGCCTTGAGGATACCAGCTCCCGGCACTGAGGGCCAGACATGGCCATTTGAACTTACAGCTATTTATGTGCCGTCACTCTCACAAAGTCAACTCAGCTCCACAGAAGCTGAGATCCAGATCGCAGCCACATTCTTGTACATGTCAGAGGATGGTGAAGGCCAGCTGCTCCCCGAAGGGTGCAGAGCAGCAGTGTCCATGCCTGGGCAGAGATACAGCTGTGGCTGAGCAGCAGAAAGGCACAGCTCCAAAGAGCTCCAGGCAGGAGTAAAGACCCCAGGCCGAGCTCCAACGGCTCCCTCACAGCCATGGGCAGAAGGTGGGGAGGCCCCAGGTGAGGCTTATCAGGACAATCAAGGGCTGTCAGGTGCCCGATGGAGAACCACCACTTATCTCACAGAGCATTAGCTGTGCGGATGCTCTCCCACACCCAGAAAGAAGGTATGAGCTGTTCCTAAAACCCCTTGTTCTCACTGCTACCGAACCAGCTCAGAGTTTCACTGTTGACAAACATGTCTATAGCAGACCATGCACTTTCCTACCATATTTTCAGCCTGCTTAAGAATTCACTGCCCATTGTATTTTGGCATCCTAAACTGAACAAACTCCAAACTGAGTAGCAACAGTCTTTTGTGTGTGTCTGAAGTCATGCTTTAAGCCAGTTCTTGCTTCATTTGAAGTGATTCTCTTTTCTCTAAATCCCTCTGGGAGTAACAAGCTTTCTGCCTTTGAGCCATCTGAACTTAGGGGTACACACATAGTTGTGTTCCTCACCTTCCCCAGCCACAGGAGCACGGGCAGCAGCTTTAGGCACTTGCTTGGCTTGGGAGGGGGCCCAGCCCCAGCATCCACTAATTGCCTACAAAGAAAGTAGGTTGTGAACGAAAGTGTGACAGGCACCATCACACAGGGTGATGAGAAGGAACTGTGGCAGTAGAGAAAGCACAAGGATATAAATGTGGATAATTGGAATGATTTAATTTGCTAATGTTGCATAAGAGGCATAATTAGTTCAGTAACAGAGAGAGCAGCAGAGGAATCAGACTAGTAATCACAAATAATTACGTGCCAATTACACATAGTAAGGGGGTTTTGTTGTTATTGAATGGACAGAATTTGGGAACTAGACCAAATAACAGACCTCACAATCTCTGTTTCAGTCACTTTTTCTTTCCTAAAGCAGCAAAGCCTCTCTACCTTTTCTGTGGTAAAAAAAAGGAAAAAACAAAACCTAAGAAAAACCAAGATGTGATGTGCATCCAAATTGGTCAATGTTCTTATCAGGAAAGATAGACTTCTAGCGTCTTTCCAAAGCTCCCTTTCTGTAGCCAAAATCTTTGTCTTGTCCACACTGTCAATACCATCTGCCAGCAGCCTCCTCAGCTCATAAGCCATCTGCCAGCCATTGACCTAGAGCTTTGCATGCTCTCACTGCCATGCTTGCCTAAGCTTCTGCATTTCCACATCTCTCACTAGCCTCCTACCCTGCTCTCACACATCCTCCCAGAAGAACTGATCCAGACAAATATTACTAAGCCAACAAGAATGGAAGGGGTTGAATACTGGTTGTCTTTCCTGTGAAAAATGCCCCCTTTTAATTTTTTTTTCTGATTACTTCCTAGGTAAAAAAAATGTAGAGGCTTTGAGTTATTCTGCAATAAAAAAACCAAAGCAGCAGTGGAATTCAACACAGAGTATAAATTAGTTTATTTAAATAGACTATTTCTTCTTAATTACAAAATTAAAATAAAAATCAAGAAAATTGAGACCTGTATTTTATTATCAATGACACTAGTCACAGATTTATCCTCATATCTGACAGTCTTTAGCTGAGGGAAACTATTACTGCCTTGAGTTCTAAGTTGGACACTCTAGTTTACTGCCATTAGATAGAGTTATTATAACAAACTAAGAAAACAATGTATATAAAGAAGAACAATGCTGCCACCACCACTGGAGTTTGAAACTCATGTTTACTGAGGTAAATTTTTGTCCAAATCTGAAATTATGTACTTAGGAATATGAAAACAGCTTTGTGTCTTTCAAGTGTGCACAGAAGAGAAGGACATCCCTGACAGCCTCCACTCAGATTCCCACACATCCATAACTGCACAGAATGAGATTCCCTATATTGTGCCCAAATGAAAAAAGGGCCATCTTTCAGTTGCAGATAACACACTACTACTATGAAAGTCAGCATCTGGAAATCCAGATCATGATTGTTTTTCCTAATGTAAGAAAGTATCAAGTACCCGTTTCCTCAGGAATCTCTTAGACTGTAGCAGAAAACATCACCATTCCCACAGAAACTGGTTCACTGGATCAGTTTGGAAACAGCCCTTCTAATACTAGTTTTCCTTGCCAGAGGTTTCTTGAAACTAATTTTTAAACAAAGTTTTAACATTTAAGTGTGTGTTGCTCTTACCCTTTACTGAGAGAACATTTTAGGCAGCATTCAGTTTCTCTCCAGCACTGTAGCACATCAACTCTTGAAGGTTTTGAACAAAGATGTTACAGTAATTTTTCTTAGAAATAGGAACAAGCATAAGAGCAACATGACACAACTGAAGAAAGCCTATTTTGCAGCAGAAATATTAAAAAGCAATTTAGTCCCCAGTTGCTAGCCTGCACGAATTTATTATCTACTCACAAATGCATGCTGCTGATGTAACCTCATAGGGGTTCACATCCCTGAATCTTCAGTAAAATTAATTAGGCCAGTATAATATATGGTCTGGTTCTTTTGTTAATTTACCTCATTTGTGTGACTTTCTGAGGATATGTTTGTTACATGTTTCCTTGTAGAATTGCAGAGATTAAGCTGCTTTGTTACCATGAGATAGGGGCAGAGGAATATTGTTTCTTATCAAACCAGATGACAAAGCAGGGGCACAGCCTGTGCTGTGCTGCAGCCTCTCCCCTGTCCTGGAATCTCTCAATACAGTTAAGTGGCTTCCGGGGTGTGCACCCGAGAGCCGCAGAGGTGCTGCAGGGCTGGGCAGAGGCATCTCAGAGGGAACAGAATCTTTTCTGCTCCTTCCAAATCTACCTACACATTCCACATTGCAGGGACACCACAAGGTCTTTCCTGCATTGAGGGAGCCTGAAGATTATCTCCTTTCTCCTTCAAAAGATGCCTCATTTGGGAAATTTCAGATATATATGCATGAATAATAAATTTAGGGAACATGATGCAAGTTTGTGGGGGAAATACACAACTCTAAGTGTCCTGTACCTATTTGCCAGCCTCCCAGTCCCATGCCACAGTGCAGTCAGGGCACCAGGAAGCAATCCCTCTGTGTGTACCCAGCCCAAGGAGCCATCTTCTCTGTATCTCTTCCCTCTCTCTACAAAGGCACATCCATGCAGCATGTCCAAAACAAAAATCTCTAACCATTTCTTCACCAACCTTCCCCTCCCCTCAGAGCTGCACAACACTCCTCTGGGCTGCCTGATCCACAGCTATGCTGCATCATTTAACTGCTCCCTTAGCTCAAGGTTCACTTCCCACATTTTATTTAGTAAAACAGGGAATCAGTGTCACTGGGGCTTTATTTGAGCTTTCTTGGAACTTACATTGCAAGTTTCCTGGAATACACTTGCTTTAAAAACTGGGTCTGATTTCTACCCCACATTCCCTTTTCAGATGTAAAGATGTTCCATGTTGAATTTTTTCCCATTTTTCCTCTGGGGAAGTGCTGACAGGACAGCTTGGTAGGCTTTATGCCATTCTGTTTGCAAAGCTGTTGTGATGCTTTTAATTTTTTTTTACGTATTTTCCTTTAGAGATTGCTTGCTTTTTCTCCCTCTGATACAAGGAAATACCTATCTATAAGAATTCCCTGGGAGAACCAAGAAAGCAGAATTAGAGGGGCAGAAACCTCATTTGCGACACTGAAGAGAAACAGAAAGTCCCTTGGCCCTTCACTGCTCTGCAGCAGGAGCTCTGGTTCAGTTGGTTCATGGGCTGTTTCGGCCACTGGGAAGTGCATGAATTAATCACCACCCTGAGTTCATCAGATTTTTATTCCATACGTCTCCCTTTTGTCCTGTGGCAAGTCACAAACATCTCCTCCATCTTCTGCAGAGAGTATGTTGCTTATGTGTCCCTAAGGATCACAACTATGGCCCTTATGTTGCTCTTGGGTGCATGAAATGTTTCAGGCATTCGACCCCAAGTAAGCTCAGATAATGGAACTCAGATATTGAAAAGGAATGAAAAACCCAAATTATGCAAATCCACTCCACCGAGTAATTTACAACTCCTCCTTCTGTAGCCTCGTTGGCAGTTGCAGTTTTCCTGTGTGTAGGGGAGGAGGAACAGGTTTAATTAAAGGAGGTTGCCATGCTTAAGTATCTACATTTGTTGAAGGCAGGCAGTGATCAATGTATGAGGAGCTGCAGGGTGACCCACAACATCTCATGGGCCTCAGTTTCCTGCCTGTTGTTTCTCTGCTGATGTTTTGCTAAATAAGTCAGTGTCAATCTGATTTATCTGCTGCTAAGGGAGTTATACAATAAATAAACTGACATGTTTGATTGTTCCACAGATAGAACCAAAACAAGTGCCACATTGGTTCTATCATACCCTTTAATAAGCAGGTTTGAGTGCCCCAGAAATTTGTTTTCATCATGAAAACTACTTGAAAGGCTCCCTTTCTCGTGTTATAAAACAGCAGCATATTCAAATCTTCTCCATATCTTCATTTAATATGGACAATTTCTTTACTACTTCATTGTAAAAAGATTAGGGGAAATAATCTGTAAAGCATGTCAGAGCCTTTCTTTCCATCCGCTCAATAGAGAGATGCCTTGATGCCCCTTGTAGCCCACTGCCTGGCTGCACAGCAGTTCCCCTGTGGGCAACTGTTCCTTCTGTGGACAAACCCAAAGAGTGACCCTCCAGCAGGTCAGTGCTCTGCAGGTTCCAGTGCAAGAATCTGCCTGGGAACTTTCCTTTGCCCACCATAACTTCTTGTCTATATTCAACATACAACTCAGGATTCAATGTACCTATACAGAAGGGAATCTGCACCTTAATGAATTAAGGGCTTTTAGGGCTTTTTAACAGGCTATTAAAGCTTGCAATTTGACACACAAAAGCCTACAGGTTATTAAAGTCTACATTAGTTTTGCAAAAAGTACTAGTCATGCAGGCAAAAAGGTTTTTTCAAAGTGTATTACAACAGCCGTTTCTCCCCACTGTCACCTGTGGGTCAGTGTATCAGCTCTTCACTTACATTTTCCAAAATTGCTTTGGAGGCCTTCTTTCACTGGGTGTTTGAACATGATAAAATACTGTGCCTTTGTGCCAAACTCCCCATGATTTCCAAAAAGATCCAAAAATACTCCTCAAAACACTTCAGAGCACAAGGGTAACTAAAATAAGATACAGACCTGGTATAATCTGAAGGGGTTGCTGGTTAGTGTCAGAGAAACAGTGTGTCACTTCAGCTTCCCCTGCTTTGTGAGAGATTTTGCTTTTGCAAAGGACTTTTGTAAGGGCTGCAGCCCCAATGAAGCAAGGCTTCACTCCCAGCTCTGGCTTTGGCCAGGGAAGCAGCACACACACTGAATTCCAACAAAAGCCTTTAGCGTCACTGTCAGTGTTCCTCCTTTAGGAAGCTGAAGCCTCCCTCCAACATTCCCTCAGCTAACATCTACCTGAAGCTTTAGAAGAAAAAGACAGACATATCAGGTTTTACAGTGACAAATGTCACGCATTTCTCTCACATGCAACAAAGGAAATGTTTAGAGAGCACTTAAGCTCAGAGAAAAAAGTTGCAATTAGAACATCTAGTGTTAAATCCTAGAGTAAGGCAAAGAGCTCCCCAGGAAATTCAATGCAAGCCATGTGATACAGAAGTGTGAGCAAGTGAAGGGAATGCCATTCTTTTTGTCAAAATGCAATCAAAATGATAAAAAAGACAAATAGCAAAACTATTTCTGATTCTGTCTACTTGGGACCAGAAGCAGCAGGAAGCTGAGTGACACAGGGGAAGTGCCACTCAGGGACAAACCCCACCAGCCCAAGCTCAGCCCCAAATCAGCAAGGGACACACAGACTCTCAAGTCAGGTGTTGGCACAGGCAGCCTGGCTTTGTCAAGCACACAGAGGCTTGCAGAGGAAAAGCACTGAGAGAAAAGAACACTAACTTGAGACCAGATTTGAAGATTTGATTCAAGTGAGAACCGTTTCCCTCTTCAGAAAAAAAGAGACAAAAGAAATACCCTTCTGTAACTGTACTCTTTTTGCTTGAGAAATCTCTTTTTTTTCCCGGAGAAACAAGTCTGTGTGGTAGCTGTCTAAACAAAGAAGTTGGAGCTAAGCACATAATGTGATGAAATTGGCCCCCTGTGAAAAAAATAACCAGTCTATTTATTTTAAAATTGAATTTAATACTATTTTTATGGAATAAAAAGCTAGAAAATTAATTACGAAGCATAAATAGGAGAATTTCCCTGCTCAATAAATTTACTTTGATTTACAGCTCTCAGGTAAATCATAGGTTTTGCTTTCATGACACAAAGCTGCTTAGTGCTTTTGGTGCAACTCCTCATGGAAATACAACAGTTGGTTCCCACATGTACGTCTATATGAATTTAAAATTCTCTTTCTGTAAACATTCTTCCTAGTAAAACTGGCTCACCAGCATGCTCACATAAAGATGAGCTGTGAGAGAATTGCAATTTCAATATCTGGATTGGGATCTGCAATACATAAAAAGGGCAAACCAGATTTATTATATTCACTGTGAATAAAGTCATTTGAAGGAATAACAGCTTTATGTTTATTCAAACATAACTGAACCCATTATTCTTCAACTGTCAACAAAAACATAGAAATAGTTCTCTGCTCCATGGGGTAAAATGCTCAGAAGTTTTCATTTGAACTAAATGACTAAATTACATTCTGGCTAAAAACAAGGGTGATATATGATATAAATCACCTGCTAGGGCCACAGTCAGCATGACAAAGTTGGACTGGGCATGGAGAGATTTTATCGACGAATTTTCACACTTAACATTTAAGAAATATTCTATTGAGACCTCTACATGCCCAAAACTGACCTGTTAAAACCAATTTCTTGTATCTTTTTACCCTACTCCACTTTTCATCCACTGTCTCAGACAAGCTCCTGTAATGGCAGTCTTCTATCCAAAGCCAAATCCTACCCTTGCAAGGCTAAACTAAAAAGCACACTAAACAAAACTCACCTCCAGCTCTTTGCCTGGACTTTCTGTGTTCCTTCCACCTTCCTGCTTAGGTCTCACTCTTAGTATCCTCTTCTCTGGGCCTCAAACTTGGGAGTCTTTCCTGGACCTTTGAAACTTTTCTGTTTTACTCTTTCCCTGGCACTGTCATTAGATAGCTTCCATACAGATGTGACTTTTCCCTGGAAAGTAATATGGAGCAATTCCTACCACAATCCTCCTTTTCCATCCTTCTCCTTCAGCTGTACTATGATCTTTTGTCCTACAAGGCAAAAAGAAGTAGTGGGAGTGATGAAGGTCTTAAGCTGCATCCCACTAAGTGCTCCTCTAACTTCTCTTCAAAGAAGTTGTTTGGCAAAAGACAAAAAGTAACATCTTGTGTATTTTCACAAGCTTTCAAAAATAGAGAAAAAAATACTTTCCCTGACGAGTAGCAAGTGAGGAAGCTTCTGGAAGTCAGTGCATCCACAAAGGGCAGTAAGTGAAGAAAGCTTTGCAGGAACAACAAACAGCTAAAAATCAAAGAGCATTTGAAAAGAAAAGACTTCTTTGTTGTCCAAGTCTCCACCCACCTCAAAATCTTTAATCATTAATATAATGAAAATCTCTGCTGTTTCAAGGAACTGACTACTCCAGTTGGCCAAAAGGGAGAAGTTGATATGAGCAGACAGTAAAAACTGTAGGTGCCCTAGGAAAGACGGATTACCAAGAATTTATTATGGTAATTTTTTTTCTCTAAGTCACAGCAACAAATCTACATTTTTAGATTGAGCACTCGTGTATGTCTTATGCTCAGAATATGTCAGGTTGAAACACCCAAAACACATAAATTAAAAGCCATAAAGTGACATCATTGATTTAAGAACCTGAGGGGCAAAACTGTGCTGTTATAAAAAACCCCACCACTACTTACTGTCTTCAAATGTGAAATTGAGATAGACAGATATATATATATATATATAGTCATTTACTGTAAACTTTCCTTGAATCAGCTATAATAAACAACTGGAGAAATATACAAGGGATTTGAGAATGTGTGTAAAATAGAAGGCTGCAAGAAAGAAAAAGAGAGTATTATAAAGGCTGAGTAAAAGAAAAATTCCAAAAAGAAGATGACTGTGGTCATTGGTTCTCAACCATTAGCCAGCACCCTATTCAGACTGTTAAGATCATGCAGGGACCTGTAGGGGACTGTTGTTTCTGTTTATCAGTGGTCATACTCCCAACAACTTCAATGGGAGGATTTTTCTCTTGGCAGTAGAAGATTTATTTCTCTCATTAGCCTGCTAGTGCAAAAAGAGTCCAGTCAATATGAATATACAGATACATTCAAAACAGATGCTCTCAAGGATCTCTATTAATCAAAAAATTCACTGCTACTTTAAAAAGATTCATCATTGTTTTCAGAGCTGAACAAATAATTCATGAGTAACTTACTCACTAAATTCAGCCTACTTTGGTTCAAAGATTATCAATGTGAAGATCATGATTTCCTCAAATATATTCATGTTTGAAGGCGATGAATATGTTAGCACATAGTTTGCTCTGTGGATCCTGATAATCCAACTGTAAACTGTATTCTTTGCTGCGATTTGTCAAAGTAATCAGATGGCACTTGGTGTTTGATCAGTGAGTGTGAAGGTACTGACAAACAACCAAGATCATTCCCATGTTTGTGTCCATAACGCTGTAACACTCAATCTGAGAACTCAGAAGCTGGAACATGAAAAGTAAAAATGGCATCAAAATGGAAAACAAATTTATTTTAAAACATATACACTTTACAGAGAAGCAAAGTGTATGGCTCAGAAAGAAATGTTACATGCAAATTTCAGACACCTTTTTTGCTCTCCAAATTTACTTTAGATAGGTATTGAAGACAATATATGTGGTTTACTCTATTACAACTGTAACACTACTTATCTTCAAATTAGAAAGCTCAAAAGTGCAAAAGGAGCCTCCAGTTATGTCTGTGGCTATGCAAACCTTCAGCTTAATTATGCTGTATTTCTATAACAAACTTTAAAACCGTTTCCAGGTCTAGTCTTTTATCAGTTTAATCGAACACATTTTAATTCAGGTGATACAGCTCCTGTGAAGAAGCTGTGACCCAGAGACCAAAGAGCAAAGAACTATTTTTATAGCTCTTAAAGAATGGCTATAGTGATATCAGTGTAAAATCCCTAACAAAAAACTATAGTCACAGAACTACCCCTTTTATTATACACTTCCAAGTCTTTAAATAGAAAAAAGAACAGATGCCAAAGCAGAGCCATATGTTTTAAATGTAGCTGTATACAAGCATGATTTTATTTTTTCTGACAGAAAATCTATAACTTGAGTGGGAACTTGCTGAGTGGAATCCTCAATGCCATATTTCTGGCTAAAGAAATAAATTCCCTATAGAATATGTCAAAGTCTGAACTGAGAGATTGAGACATTTTGATAACAATTCAATACTTGTCTCAAAGCATCCAATTGCTTTGAAGTAATTGGTGGAAGGAGACAAACTGTTAATACTGGATTTATTTGGCAGAGCTTGTGTCTTACACTACAAACAACCACTAGCTCCCCTTAAACTGTTGCAGGTAGCATGCATTTAAATCAATGGTTGCAGTCCAAACTAGCCCTCTAGTGCAACAGCCCAATAAGCCTGTCACTACTTTAAAAAAGCCATCTTTTCTGAATGTAGATGGTGGGAAAGAAAATGGTTAATCAGATCTCAAATGTCCCAGCAAGTTCCTGTGCTGGCTACAAAAAATACATTTTCTCCAAGTTCTTATGTCACTAGATCAACTTCAAAGGTGTAATGAACACACTGATGCCTACGGTCAACAAACCTCCCTGATGCACCTCTGAACATAAGTCTGTATCTTTAAATTTGAGCACTCTTCATGTAATTTGTAACTGAGGTTGCTCATCTCTCCTAGGTTTTATAGCCACTCTTAGCTCTGGATCCCTGATCTAGAGCCAGGAGTCTCCTAGGAGCTGGAACATTGCAGAAAAATTCTGGTTGCATGTGAAAAATAGCCACAAATTAAACACAGAAAAATTCATTCAGAAAATATTTTCAGAAGATTAAGGGTATGGACACAGAAATAAGAATATAAAGCCTAATGCATACACCAGGAGCAAATACCGCTGCACCAGCTGCGTTTATTTGCAAGAAATCAACAGGCTGTATATTGAAAAGTCCATCTGACAGATTAACAAATTCAGCATGGATTTGTCCAGAGTTAAATCTCTCACTGGTCCAATGGTGCTAAATTGCTTTTAGGAGTTCACAGCTTTTTGAAACTGGGACAATTTGACATGGAAAAGTGAATGTGTTAACCTGAAGTAAGGGTTTAGAACAAATTGTTTTTGTGAAGTGTCATTTATACAAAGATCTGATTTTTAAAAAAGGAAAAAAAACCCTGAATGAGAAGAACACAACAGAAGGAAACTTCCCATATGATTCAGTAACACTTCCAATGTAATGCTAGATTACAAACAACCTTCATAAATTGAGACTTTGCTAAAACCTATCAACATCCATATTATTGAAGACTAATTGAAGACTTTTTTTTAAAAAGGGAGAGTTTTTCCTACTGACTTAGTAAAAGGTTTCTGTGGTAGTAGTGGTTTTAGAACTGTCAGCTCCATCAACTTCTCAACACACTGCATCTGATCTCAGATACTTGGACAACACAACTAATGACAGGCTGCAAATCAGAACTGTTGCCAAGGATGCAATCTGAGGAATTATGAAACATGCAGGAATTTAAAGCTCACAGACAGCACAAATTTATGGCATAACATATGAGAGAGGTAAGCAGCGATTATTGAAGTTGCAGGAAGGTGAGCTGTTTATTTAAAGAAAGAAAATGGTGTTTTCTGCTTTTGCTGTTGGCCATTCTTAAATTGTTCCTATTAGTGTAATGACTAGAGTGTCTCTGACCTGGAAGAACAAGGGAAATTCTCTGTCAACATGAGTGATTACCTAAGCATACAGACAAGAACAAAAGGTATGGATAGGCAGTTGAAGACAGAAACCGAGTTTTATAAGCCTTGTACAATTCACAGCAACAATCAGAGCTTACTAAAGAGGGGAAAAGAGTATCGGGGAGCATCCAGGAGCTCCTCTCTGCTGTTAAACAGTGCTCAGCAGGACACCTTGTCTTCAGGTGATTTCAAAACGCTGGTGGTAATTCCTTCTTTCTGGGCTAGTAGACTTTATCAGCAAAAGGGCAGCTACAGACATGGCACTGGGCATAGCAGCCTCAACATTTCACATTATGAGCCAGAAATAAAAACATGAAATGAAGTCATTCAGATTTGGAACTTGTACTAACATGGCTGGAGAAATGAGCATTCCCTGTCTAGCCGGGTCAGCCCTGTCTGAGGTCACTGTAACGAATCAGCTCCCTGGAGCGAGTTACTGAAAGCTTTTCACTAGAACAAGAAGGGCATTCTGGAAAGGGAAATATTGAAATTGCTGCTTATTCAGATCTAGAGCACAGGTAAAATCAAGCAGATATCCAGCAGGCTATCACACTGAGAATTTTTTTATTTCAACTTTTGTGCTTTCTCTGATTCAACACAGGTTTTAAGTGCTAGTGACAAAGGTACAATATCCATGGCAGGGTGCCCTTTTCTTGAAACCGCACATTGGCTACACAGATTAAAGTCATCCAGTTCTTCACATGCTCTAAGTCTGCAGTATCACAGCAGCCCATCTCGCTGTGGTGTCAGGCCATGCCCTCTTAAGAGGAATGTGATGAGGAGTGCTTTGGGAGGCAAAAGTTAGAGGAAGAGAGAGAATCAATCATTTGTTTCACTCTTCTGTCCCTCTTACAAGCCCAGAACTGAGGACTCTGGGTGGTAGGAGGAAGTGCAGGGTCCTGTTGCAAACCAGAGGCTGTCTGAAGCATCCCTCCCACACAGAAAATGCAGAGGCTTGGCTGTGGTCAGCCCTGTTGTACTGCAGTGCCCTTTCTACCCTCTCCTGCTGCAGCACAGAGGCAGAGACAGTCCCCTCCCTGTCCTCAGGGAGGTTTGTTCTGTAACACAATTACACTGTAGCATGGCAAGTGTGACCCTAGAGCCTTTCATATGGGGGTAGATTCAGAGAATCATTTAGGTTAAAAAAGAACTTTGAGATCATTGAATCCAGCCATTAACCCAGTACTGCCAAGCCCACCACTGAACCATGTCCCTAAGTGTCACATCTACACATCTTTTAAATACCTCCAGGATGGGGACTCCACCACCTGCTCAGGCAACCTGTGCCAATGACTGAGTGATAGCCAAACCAAAACCACAACCTGAGGAAGCTGCTGCCCTCTGGGGCAGTGTGAATTCATCAGCAGCACCTACCTCAGTAGGATAGGGGACACCACATGGTGACAGACATGGGATAGGAACCCCAGACCAGAGTCCTGCATGCTTTGTTGCTGCTTCCTTTGCTGTGGACACATCCAGCCACAGCTGGGCTAAAGTCTTTCCTCTAACAGCAGCCCCTCACCCAGCTGCCAATGCTGGAGACACTGAGCAAGCAGGATGCCAGCAAGCTTCACAATTATGTTCCCTCTGTGAAAGATACCTGCTGCAATTCCTTTGTCATAGTGTGGCTCTGATGTGAAAAGGAAATTGGATTTTATTACAAAATTGAACTTTATGAAAACACACCCTCCCCCTGCTATCAAATGCATTTCTACAAACAGAAAATCTAACTCTGCAGTAGGTTTTTTTTTTCTTTTTCTGAATCTGAATAGTACAGAGAACACTGTGATATAAATGGAAACATTACAACCATGTAACAGACAAAGCAGTGCTAGGCTGTATCACTCGATCACTATGGTCTCCTTTACGAAAAGGAAAAGGCTGACTGACTATAAAAGAAAACATTAAATAGCTGTAGTTTACCTACAAAGCCTTTAAAGCGCAGATGGCCATTATCTAGGGGATATTGATGCAGAGAGATAACATGGGTCATGCACTATTAAAAAATGGTAAGACAAGAACCACATCTGACACTGTAGAGCAAGAAATATTTGCTCTTTCAGGGGATGACCAGACCAAGACTGTAGTTCGGTTCTCAGAGCTGATATCATTATTTAAAAGCACCTGTACCCTCAATGTAATGCACCCTTTGCTGCTTTATGCTAGACAAAGCAGCTGGGCATTCTTCTTATCACCTCAAGAGATTGTCTTTAATTTTTGTTCAGAAATTATTTTTAAGTCGTTTCAGGAAAGTGCTTGTTATGCTTCTATAAAGGTATCTGTAAAGACATCAAAGTGTGTGCGGCCCATGCAGTGCCGCACCTTCCCGCACTGACACACAAAACTTAGTGGAACAGGGCCAGGGTTATGTGAGCCTCCCAGTGCTCAGATGCTCATTGTAACAAGACAATTTGAAATTAAAAACATGAGCTGTAAAGCTCACAAGAGTAGATGTCTTCAAGTCAAGGATGACATTTTTTTCTTCTGTTTTCTATTCTTCCTTCTCTTTCATTCTTTCTTTTTAAACATTTTGCCACTAGTTCAGTTTTAGAAGGAGGTTCCAAGCCAAACCAGTGCCAAGGAGGAAGCAAGCTCATGGAAGAGCAGAGTATGTGGCTGGCCGTACTTCTTGGTCTGAACTCAACTTTGAGAGATTTTTGGTAAGTCTGTTGAAACATCCTTTAGGAACCAATTTAATTTTCATCTAAGGTATCCTCTCTCTTTGCCAGAAAATGATGTTTTAAAGCCAGACCAGCTTCATCGGTACAGCTGTCACTTTTCATATGAATCACAGAAAAATGCATTACTTCAATCCCTATTTCAGAGATTTCTGCCATGTCTTGTGGAGTTGTTGGTTGTGTGGGTATTGAATGTCCTTATTCATTTTAGGAAGGGAAAACGGAGGGTTTCCCTCCTTCCTTAAGAGCTTTGTGTGAAAACCACCCAATTTTTCTTTTTCACCAACACTTTCAGGAAGTCATAAACCTGATGTGCTAATGACATATAGTACAAAAATCATTTTTCAATATTTGTGAGAGGGTTAAATTCTGTTCCCCCTTCCCTTTTCAGCAAGCTTTCTCTTAAAGAGAATGAAGAATTGGTAATATTATGCCTTCCCCATGAAATTCTCATAAGTACCCTACATGCTGCAGCACTATTTCAATCAAACATAAAAAAGAGGGTATCCAATTCTGATTTTATCATAAGGCGCACAGTATTTGAAATCTTTGATTCGTAGGGCACTTAGTTCTCTTTCCTGTGTAAATTCTAGCCATTTTGTCCACAGAAAAAAGAATGGGAGTACAATCCCAGGACACTCTACAGACACAAATACCAGGAAGCAAATGAAAATAATCTGTGGCATATAAAAATCATGATGTTTCAAAGAATAATAACAAGTTAGTTAATGCTGCTCCAGAAATACTAATTTTGTAATTGCAAGATCTTACCACTAGGAATGCACAGCTAGGACTAAAACACTCGTGTTAGTTCCCAAGAAGCATTTTAGAAAAAGCAATTTCATCCCTATGCTACATAATCAGCTCCAATCAATACGTCTTCTTCCAGGTATTGTCTATTAAGTGCATCCCTTGGTGACAGAACAACACACAATGTGGACACAACAGTCAGAAAAAAATCCACAGTATCTAGTCAGCATCTGTGTATCACTGAAACTCCTCTCTCTTCATGTCTGCAACCCATCACAAGAATTATCTGTGGTTGGGAGTGTATTCCAAGGGGTCTGCTACAGGAATATGTTATCCACATGTTTGTGGTGCACCTACTAAGGCCAGGCCACTAAGACTTCCCAAGGGAATCAGCTGGCTTCTGCTCCTTACAAGCACTATTTGCATGGTAAAGACCCTGTATTAATCACCCACAATATAACTGCATAACCTAAATTAACCCTAAAAATAACTTCCCATATAGAGATATGAAATACTTCGTTCATGCATGTTTTCATTTCACGAGAGCCTTGTTACACCAATTACTCTTGTTGGTTTGGCAAAAGTTAGATTTGCTGAGTGCCAAATTCTGCACACAGATGTATGTGCCTGGCTACTGCTGAAATAAAAATCAGAGGCTTTGACTTCCACTTTTCTTTTTATCCCTCTGGTCTGGAAGACAGTCTGTCAATCATAGACAAACTGAATATGATGCACACCCACATGCACGCCCAAATGGCTTTATGCACACAAAAGAAAACGGGGCCATTTGCATTTTGAAGTGTTTTTATGAGATATGCATTTAGTAGCTATGTTTACAGCTGGGGTCTGGGAGATGATTTCAGGAATGGCATCCAGAGAACTGAATACAGCACTGGCAGTCGAATAAATTATTGCAGCAGCCTGATCCTCATCTTGAAAGTAAGTGGTATTCCTTTATTTTTTGCAAGTATACAACATCACAGGGACTGGATAGGGCTCTTTCTCTTTCTACCCCTTCTCCATGCGCTTTCCTCTTTTCCTATTTGGCCTCCTTTAACATATTCAAGGCTCTGGGCAAAATGGTGCAAAAAAGGAGTGAGAGACAAACAGGAACCCACTGAAGTGAGCCTTCTTTTTGTTTGTGTGGGGTTTTTTTCCCCATATTGGAGTTAGTTGAAGAGAGAAACTGTTCAGCATTCAGCTGTAGGCTTTATCCATACCTCCACCTTTAAGTGTCTTTTCACCCTTGTTTTCTGCCCTGATGCCCACAGTTAGGCCAGTCTGAAAGTAATTTACAGCACATACACATGCTCTTTGGTAACACCTCTTCGAGGGTCACAGATAAGAAGTACCAGTGTCAATTTATATGCCTGCAAGCCCGTCTTCCTGAGAGAACTGTTGCCCCTAAACCCTATGGATGTCTTGAGATGCTTCTCAGCTCACAGGAGCCGTGGTGAGCTCTTCGAGCAGGGAGCACTTTGCTGAAACAGAACGATAGTCAAAGCACAAGGCATCATACTTGAAATGGCATGAGCAGCTGCTGCTTTGCTGTTGAATAAAATTTTAAGAATTCAGTCCGAGACCAAAAATACCCCACAGCTGCATTATATTTCATTAACAGAAGAGATCTGCCTTATGCATCACCTGGGAGTCTGACCCCATGTTCCACATTTTTCGTGCCATGCCT
Organism: Callaeas wilsoni; assembly: GCA_013398955.1. Classification (NCBI taxonomy): domain Eukaryota; kingdom Metazoa; phylum Chordata; class Aves; order Passeriformes; family Callaeidae; genus Callaeas; species Callaeas wilsoni. Next base: position 66,176 of record VWPU01006147.1, read on the forward strand.
ATTAACTCAACCCAAAGTTCTGGAAAGTGAGGACAGCATGGGACTGCACATCCAGACACGAGCTCCTGCTCCAAAACGCAGCTCCTTCTTCATAAAGATGAGCCTGTAATTCTGTCTTTAATAGTCTGTGTGGCTAAGGGGGAGCACCTGCTTTGTAGGCCAAATTCTCAGGTTAAGTACAAATTTGAGAGAGTCTGAAACATAATAATGTAAGATTCTGCTCAGAACTGTAACTGGAATTCTCCCAGTCCACCTCTTCCCAGCATTATTAAGAGGGTAAGCAGGAGACACAGAAAATAGGTGTGCTGCTCGCCTTGCTTAATTTTACCCTCTGTCTCGGTTTGGACAGGTGTTTACCAAGAAAGGCAGGAGCCTCCCTTGGAACGAGAAATGTAAACCCCCTTCCCTCCAAATTATTATCATTTTGAAATTAAGGGGCTCTCAGGCAAAGATATGAGAATAGGAATAGCAGTTCTTTACTAGTATATCTAATGAGGCAAAAACAACAACAATTTTGGTATTAACAACAAAACAAAACCACAAAAACCCAGTAACAGCTGTCTCGGCTGCGGGCACCTCCCCCTTTGTCGCCGTGCGGGTCACAGCGGGCAGGGGCGCTCCGCCGTCAAGCTGGGACCGCAGAGACGGGCAGAAAGTCCTGAGATGGTGGAGGAGATGTAGCACGGTCTGGAGCCGCAGTGGGAAGGTCCCCGGGAGGTCTCAGCAGGCAGGAGGTGCGAGGCTACAGAGCAGCGAAGGCTGGGAGCAGCCCCGAAAGAAGCAGCGGGGGCCGAGCTCCCAGGGAGGCAGGCAGAGGAGGGATCGGGGCACCCAGGCAGATGGTAGGAAAGTCCTTCCCTTAGTGAGGAGGGTGTTAATAAGGTCTCAGTCTGAAGGAGCTGCTCTTACGAGCAGGGGCTCACCCCGCGGCAAAAGAAGCAGGACCAGGCTGGTCCCCGACGACAGCCGAAAAACTCCTCTCCCAACAGCCTCGGCCGCCTCCTTCCGCTTCCCCAGTCGAGAGCGAGAGAATGCCCGAGCCCGAGAGACAGGGTTGTCCCCCCCCGCCCTGCCGCCTCCAGTGTCCCGTCTCGCGGTATTTTCCCCCCACCTGGGCGCTCCCAGGTAACGAGAGAGGGGCCACCGGCCCTCTCCCCTGAGCTGATAACCCCCTTTGTCTGTGAAGTGTCCAGTCGTTACGGCCCATTAACCACACCTATGGGGAAAATTCCTCAAGAAAGAGAAAAAAACCCAACAAAACAAAAGAAGAACTCAAACCCCTACACCCTCTTACATGAATAAAAAAAAAGATGAATATTTTATAACCTTCACTTTCACCATAAATAATTTTGTGACAGCTCAGCATTCCTGTAGATTATTTACAGCTTTTTGGTTGATGTGTGCTCCAAGAACATTTTAAAAAAATAATAGTTTTTCGAATATTGCTACAGTAGCATTAGTACACCTTTGAGATTTCCTATATTCATTTCAAGGACACTCCAGGCTGAGGGTCCATAAACTCTCCCTTTTCACGGAGCTGATCTTTCATAAAACACCAATACTCTTGCTCCAAAAATGCCAAATATAGTTCAGAGAACATGATAACATGTTTTTGCTAAAAACTATTTATATTCATAGATTCCTGACAGTTCACTTCATTTTGATACAGTTCCTGCATTTAGCCTTCTGATTCTAATTTTTTTAAACCTTGTTTTTGGTTTAAGATTTGGAAAAGAACCTAAAGCTCTAATCTGGCAAAAAGATATATAACTACATAAATGACTTACTCTGCGAGCACAATTACTTGTAAACAGCCATGAATCTTTCTTTAAAGCAAGACAAAACATAAAATAGTCTGTGTAACTGTAAATCTAAACCTATTTCACTTCCAGGCTTCACCGCTTCCAACGTGAATCAGCCTATTATCTTTAAGTATGAAATTAGAAAATAGTTTTGCTGTTTGTGTATACCCAAAGATTAACATTTCCCTGAGATTAACAGTGTGTTTCTTGAAGATGAAAAGCACGTAACACCTAGGAACACAGTTTAATACTGCTTCTCAGGAGCAATTTTGTTTTTATAGCAAATGCAGCTTGAGATTAAGAATATGCTTTAACACCAACTAGTGAAAAAGTGATACCAAACCATTGATGCTTTGCGGTGAAAGCAAAACAAATTACTACATGGCCCAAAAGTTTAAGACATAAAATCTGCAGTTAACAGTACATTTGCTTGCATCTTTTTGGGGTATGCAAAATAATGCATAAAAATTCAGGATTAAGCATATTTAAATGCCACTTGAATCAGAATTAGAATAATTGTTGGAATGTTAAAATAAGGCATCTGTTTGGAGTAGTCTCTGGTCTATAATTTCCTGGTCAATATATTTGGGTTTGCTGAGGAATACCTCGCCAGAGAAAAAGCAGAATGCATAATTGTTCCTTCCTTCATGTGGCCCAAGCCTTCAGTCTTTCCAGGAATAGTAAAAATATGAAAATATTAACAACATGTGATTTCTCCGCTAAGCTTGCTTTGGGCTAATTCGCATCCCTGTAAGACACAAGGACAGAGCAGGCTACTGCATTTATTTCCCAGAAATTTACATACAAGACAAAAGTAAAATATACTGTCTAGTTACTCTTTACTTATTTCCTCCAATCTGCTTGATTTTTCTTTCTTATTGGGCTCCCTCTTTTCTTTCCAGCCCCCAACGGGCCCTGCACTAACACATAAATGCCAATTCAAATATAACACACAAATACCGACTCAAACATAACCCAAAAATACCAACTCAAACATATTACATACAAATACCAAATCAAATATATTACTGTGGGTAACAATTCCTCTTCTGCTAAAGTCTGGAAAGGCTTCTAGCACAGCACTTGGCTCTGTTGGTCTCAAATCCTTTAACAGTAGTGAGGCCACAAAGATACCACATAAGGCCACCATTATTTATTATTTCTGCCGACCTCCCTGAATCTCACACACTTCTTGTCAGAGCACAGATGCGCTGCACCTGACTGATGCTGCTGGGCTGGAGTCTTGTCCACTAAATTCTGAGTGAATTCTGACACCCTTGCCCACAGATGTTGTCTTGTCATATCAGGACCAAGGACCTGGGAAGTAGGTCAGGCAAAGAAGGAGGGGCCAAGTGCCATTGTATGCACTTCATGATCATTCTAAGGCATCTCAAACTGGCCAGGATGAAGTCATCTACAGTGTGCATTGCACGCTGGATGAGAGATGGAAATAAAAAGAGAGTCTGGAAGGTGTGTGAGGTGGTGTGTAAGGTTTGGAAGTTTCACAGATTCATTCCCTGAAATTTTTGTAGTCAAGTCCTTTACCTAATAGTGACCTAAATCTTGATAGAGGGTTTTTCAGACAGGAGGCAAAATTGGAAACCGGAGGAAACACAGGTTGTTTGTAGTTGAAAGTACAGTTTGTAAAACTTGTACAATTTGATCAGTGTCTGCAATGCTGGATAAACCCCTAGTTCCTACTTAACATGTAGAATCCAAGGTCTATGCATAATTTTTGCATATCAAGCAGCCCATGGTGCTTGAAGTTGCATGTATGTGCAGCAAAAATAATGGCTATCTGCCAAAGATTTTCTAAACTACACGAGCAGGTTCATGCAGAGAACATCAGCCTGCCTGACACCATCCAGGAAACCCCAGGAAGGGTGTTTGTAGCTCCAGAGTCTAGCTGTGTTGCCACAAATATTCATCTGTTGTTTCTATGTTCTTTCTCTCTTCCTCTTTGTTATTGAAATTGCAAAACAGACTTATACCCACTTCAGACAGTGGAACTCTGTCTGGAGATTTTTAGCAAGGTGTCTGGAAAAGGTGTAAAAGTAAAACAGGATATGTTAGACTCAGATTGAAATTCTAAGAAAGTTGTTCTTAAAAGATAAAACTTTGTAATTCTTCAGAGCAATTTTCAAATACTGTAGACACAGCCACCTATGGACACCTCAGTGAAAAACAAATCCTACGCCTGCAGTCACAACAACTCCACTTTCCATTATCACTGAAGAATTAACTCTTTTAGCTGTGTTATTTAGAGGCAAAAAAAATGAAACCCAACCACAGCAAATATCTGGAAAATTACTATTTGACCTTTAACATCAATAAACTCCTAAGTCATGAGAGGCAATAAACAAGGAGCTCTATGAGGTTTTATTTAGTGCTGTTTTTCAGAAGATAACTCTATTTTGACTTATTTTCTAGGTATTGCAGTATTCTTCTGCTAACACCACTCTTGGCAGATAACCTAGCTTAAGTATTTAGAGAATTAGTTGGCATCAGAAAAAGCTTGATAGTGTAGTTCAACAAGATGAAAGAGTTCACTGGGACACATTACACAAACTGCCCCAACGACCAAATGTCCTGTGAGCAATGGTGGAAAAAACAGTCTCTTGGAAAACAGCCAATATAGAAAGGAGAAGATGTGAAAGCAAGGGAGTTATCCTTTTAAGAGTATTGATCCAGTGGAAGGAATGACTAGGGAGCAAGAAAACAAGAGGCAGATCAGAGGAGATTACAGACAGATGCACCACACATGGGTTTAAACTCTGCTGAAGTAGATACCTGCACCCGGGTTTCTAGGCAAATGACCAGTTCATTATTTCATTGCTATATTTCATTACCAGCCAGGCAGAGCAGCTGGAGAACATGTGCCTGAGCAGTACTTGTGGGCAACCACTGCAACACAAAGCAGATACACACTCGTCCAGATACAGAAAGCAGATCCAAGAAATACACACTCCAGAAACAGAAAGAAAACAAATACACATGGCACTGCTCAGAGACGGAGTACCTCACAGCAGCACTTTAAACTGAGTACTCTGGGAGAAGAATGTTAGGCTTTCACAATACGTCATGGTAAAACAGGAAGCAGGGAGAGGATAAGAAAAAGAAACATGAACTTTCTCAAAACAGGTCTAAGTTTTGATCTCAGAGTGACAGTCTTAAGTGAGGCTTCAAAGGTCAGTGGTTGGGGTATAGTATGAGCAAACAGGAAAACTACAGGTGCTAAGGGATGAATATATTCTCTTCACCTTGGTCTTCCAAGCAAATGACCACTGAACTAAATCTTCATTGAGATGGCAAATGAAGGGAGCCCTTGCCTCCCCACTAGGCAGACAACTTCAAAGGAGAAAATTAACCTTTCTCTACTACAGCAAACAAAGTATTAAATCTGTTGTAAAGACAGTTCAATTAATTAAGAGTGTTGCAGATTAGCACAACACAGAGAAATGTATGTCCAATTACAAGGAAGACCATGCTCATTTCTGGATAAGGCAGTATTGCAAAATACTGTAATGATTAAAACTCAAGGAGAACCAAGAAAAATGCAATCTGTGCCAATATTCTCCAGATGCTAACTTCTTTTAAGCAGCACCAAACTATTCTTAGAATGATAACTTTTCACTTCCTAGAAAAAGCAGGATTTGGGAATCTCACAACTCAGAAGTTAGTTAGGATTTTTATTTGGAATTGAATGCTGGACGAGTTTCCTGCCTTCACTGCAGAGAGGAGGCCCCAGTAGCAGGTATGGTAAGGCTCTTGTTCCTAATGTACAGGTAATACAGGTAAAATACTTCACTGTGAGACTGTCCCACTTCTTATATAATGCTTCAGGGAAAAAGGGCCAAAAATGAAGAGAACACAGTCTTCCTAGGGGAGAGAACTGATTAATCCCTAAATGGGAAACCTATTACAAGTAGCTTGAGGAAGCTCCCCTACAGAACAGGAGGTTGAAAATAATTCTTTGGAAATACTGCAATCCTCACCAACAGCACTTTTCATGAAATGTCTGGAATTTACTTGGAAGTTTAATTTCAAGCAGAACCACAAATGGATTTGGCAAGCCACTGTGAGACTCGCTGATAGTGTGACACATAGGTTTTACAGGGTTATTGCTCAGAAAATCTGAAATCTTAGTAACTGTTGATATCTCTTGTGTCTTTTCAGACATTTTAAAGCTGAAAAGAGTGGTTTCATTTGCAGCAATACCCACATTCATAGGGAGGGAGACACTTCCTAACACAGATCAGTGAGCAGAAGGCCTTATTTAGAGCCTCAACATCTCTGTATGAGATGGATGGGACCCCTCTGCAGTGAGCAAATGAGTGTCAAAAGCAGACGTGTCACTAACTTGTTACTATGACTTACAAGATGAAAATAGATGTTTAAATGCTGTGAAGTGATAAAATGTCAAAAAGGGAGGGAGAATGAATGGCCTAAAATGGCAGGCTCATTTGAGTGATCCAGTCCCAGAAAGTTCAGTCATGCTGTCCTGACAATACAAAATCCCTGCTAGTTTCTCCCTTTGATCATATGCTTTTGGTACTTGCCAACAGATATGTATATTTAGTAACTCCTTGAAAGATTTACATCTATTACGTTGACACAGAATACAAATGAGGCATTTTAAGCGTCATTTTATGGTTATGTTGCCACATCTGTTTGAATTCCTGTTTTACCATACCCATCCTTCAGTCTTCTTCAACTTGTCTTTACTTTGAGGTCCTTCTCTTCCCAAAGCCTGTTTTATACCAGCCAGAAGCTCATGACTATTTTTCTACTTTCTTCTGTTGAATATGGCCACAGCAGCTCTGCCACTTGCCATACATTCCAATAAGTTGAGATACTGTTCCTGTAACATAACAGAGGAACAGCGCAGACACAGTTTTTTCACATAATGTGAGATTAATCAATCATTTTTAAATACCAACAGGCATCAAGTACAAAAGTACTCGAAATCCAGTGTATATAAAGTACTTTCTTAGAAGGTATACTTCATCATACACCTTTGCCATGATATAACTAACACTAATTTTGCCCTTGCACTTCACATGCCTTGGTTTGTGCACATTGCTAAGATGTGTAGGCTGCTAAAATTCTTCATCCCTCCCCATTCAAAAAAGACAAAAAATAGCCAAGTGAGAAACCATAAAAGCATCTGCCTATATTTCTGTTAAGATTACATAGTAGTTAGAAATGGCGCTAAAAGGCCTGGTAAACCTCTGAAACTAAATATCTGACAGAATTACTAGTACATTGAGCAGGCATTGCCCAAGAATCAACTCCTCAGCAATTCCCACTTTCTCTCTTCTGATTTCTCCATCCTTCCCATTCCTGCCCTTCTCTTCTCTTTCCAAGCTCAGTTCTCCTATAAGGCCTTGAATGCAACTGGGTGGAAAGAAGAAGGTGTAAACACTAGTCCAGCACAGAACAGCAGATCAGGAGCAGTGTTTTCTGTCTTCCTAGAGATATCTGTTCTCCACAGAGCACTGCTGGTTCCAGCTGCCCACTCCCATGACTAATGCTCTGAGCATAGGCCCAACATCCAAAAACTAAGCACCATCAACAACCCCCTCACGAGCACTATCCAGGGCACCAATGGACACCCATATTCACCATCAACTTCTCCACAGCCTGTCTAGAGAACCAATAAGAAAGGTCTCATATTTTGCTTTTCAGTACATAAATGTCACCAAATCCATCTGACTCCTCTTCGCCTACAACTTCGCATTTGGTAACAAACTCATTCCCTGGCCTGTGAACACAGCTAGAGATCTCAAGCTCTCTGAAAAATTTGCCCATCTCATTATGCCACAAAGAAGAGGTTATTAATAACTACTAATAATATGAATATTAATAATTCTAAAGATCATCTACTTCAGTGACATTGATGCCATCTTCCTCATCTGAACTGTGAACTTGAGCTTCTTCTTTCACCACAAACTTAGTAAATATTAGCTTTCCATCAGATTGTGTCTGGGAAACTCCTGGCACCCCCACTAATTTCCTCGTGACCTTAGTCAATATAAGCAATAATATGTTATAAACTGAAGCATGTAAAAAAACCCAGCTGCCATTTAAAACATGTAAACATGACTGTAATACATAACCAGCCTCTCAAAAGGGTTAGTTATTGGTTTCAGCAATCTAAAGAGTAGCGTTAACCAATTAAAACAATTTTCCAGGGACATAGGTCACATTTTTAAGCAAGCCACTCACTACCATAGATGAATTCACATCATGCAGAAAGGAATCCCAAGGTGCTCATGGATCCATATATTGCTGTGTCTTCCCTCACCTCCTGCAAACACCTTTCAGCCCTTTCAGTGAAATCTGTCGGTGTCATTTATGTGAACATGAAGGACATCTAGTGGAGTCTTGCCTGCTCCCAGCAGAATGCAGTTTTAGCCTCTGCTCCCCGATTTCTTATCCTTGCTCCTGAAAACCAGCACATGCTTCTGTTCTCTGAGGACAGGCAGGGAAGTGCAAAACGGTACAGATTTCTCTGTTGCTGTTGTCAGCAGAGACGTGCAGGTCCTCTCTGGCCCGCTGCACTCCCTTTGCAGAGCATGGCATCTTCTGCCCTTTGTCAGTCTCCTGAACTGTGTTACCTCCTCTCCACTCTATCTCCCAGCACCAAGAAGCCTGGAACAGTCAATATCGCAATCTGCACAAGATACTTAGTGAGTGATATTGTGCATTTAACCTATTCTGAGCTACCAGGGATTACAGCCAGGTAGACTTGTGCTCTCTGAACTCATCTACACTGTAACACTTTAGGAGTGTAATTCCTGGGCAAAACCGTCTTAATTTTATCCTAGCTCAACACCTTAGCACAGAGATTACAGAGGGGCTAAACTTTCCACAAAAAACAACAGAAGGTTTTGTAGCTAGGGAATCAAACTCGTATATATGGCTAAGCACAATTAAGACTGCTGTGGAAAAAAACCCAAAGGCTTATTCAGATTGCCTTGTAAAAGCTTAAACATAAATATTTAATTCAGAATATTTTCTAAATTCACTTTCAAAACCTATCACTCACAGTATTTCAAAGGCTGAGGCACAGAGGTGTTTTATCTCTAAAAGAACAAGTAAACAAATGCAAGTTTCCCCCTGTTCATTTAGCTGAATATGTCAAAGCAAGAAGCTGCTAAAAAATTAGGAAATATATAAAAAACAACCATTCCAATAAGTGGGTATTTCTCATGGTAGAGATACAAACTGAAAAGGAGGAAGGGCATTCTGTGTGTTGTTTCTATTGCAGTAAAAGCTGAGTTTTGTGCTGGAGTTAATGTCTCCTTCCCACAGGGCATCTCTGGTTGCCTGACTGCTACAGTAGGTGCCCTTCAGGGACTGGTGGGACACACTTGCCCTGCAGAACCTGTTTTCCAAAGGCTTCCCCACCGAGCCCCATCTTTCTTTCCCAGCCCCTAGACAGAAGCCAGGTCCATGGTCAAATTGTGAGCACTTTCCCTCTGTTATCTTCATTGATGCCAACCCTATAGCAAGCCAAGGCAGCTGAGCCCAGTAAAACCAGGCACAAAAGCATTAAGGAGCTCCTTGTCTCAGAACCCAGTGTTGACTGCAATGGGTATTATGATTCATTTTCTTAATCCCTCTGTACATCCATGTAAGAGTTTTGGATGGCCAAACTGCTGGTCCTTCCTCTGCTGAGTGGACACAACCTCATCCCCATGGCCCCATGGGGTGAGCACTTGACATGTGCACAGCTTTGCTCGCTGAGCCTGGCACCCAAGTGCTCCACAAAGAAGTGACTCGCATCATGCTGAGAAGAGGCACAGTTTCCATTCTCAGCTACAAATATTTTTAGCTGCTCTAACAAACAGAACAACTTGTCAAGATGACCCAGGAAGTATTTGAAGAAGGAAACACAATTAGAATTTATTGTGCCAGAGACACACAATAAGGATGTCAAGACTCTAGTACAAGAAGCATCCTGTGCTGGAGCTGGGATGTGTGGATGTCTCCTGGCCCAGGCACTGGATAACCTCAAGTCCAACACTTACATGTACTCACTTACCCTCTCCAGAGGACATTTCATTCATCTTGTGCATGAAATCAGCATATTTGTGATGTCTAGGAAAGATAGAAAGGGGACATTCAGAATCCACTACATCAATGATGGAAACACTACCAACAATGTACTAAATTTTTAACGGTTTTTGAAACAGACTTTCTAGGTTTTTTATAATGTGGTAGTTTTATTTTTTCAGAGACCAAGATTTGTTATGTTCAAATTTTCTCTCTTCCTCACATGGGAGCAGGATTCAGTCCAAACAATTCCTCAGCAGAGCTGACCAATACAATTTTGGCTGTCCATCAGCTACTAATGCTGTCCTACTTCCCTCCCTTTCAAATTTGAGGAAAATCCACATTCGATTTTCTTAGTAAATGAAAAGTTCATCTATCTCACTTGAATGCCAACACAAGTGTTGCAAATTGGTGGGATTAGAAACCTTTTATGAATTAATCATTGTGCACTGCATTGGTAGAAACCTTAAAATTGCATATTAAGTAATGGCTCCGGGAGTTACCAAACACTTCACAGAATTCTCTCAGACTGAAATTTTTCCTCAGCTTCCACAGCATCCTGACTAGGTCTATGCCCTTTCTGTCACTGCCCTTACAGCTTAGCTTTCCACACCAATCTGGAACAAGTACTGCTGCTCAGAGCAAATGTCCCCAAGCAGCACAAGAAGGATGTCACATGGCAGTTTGTGAGGAGCCTTTCTGCTGTTTGCAGCCCAGGGGAAGCAGACTGAAAGGGTTTATAGCTGTTGTAAAAATAGCATTCAAGTAGAAACACTAGAGGTGCAGTGAATGCAGATTGAGAAATGCTCCTGGGAATTTGCACTATGGTGTCTAAATTTTCAAAACAAGCAGCAAAGTCTGAGTTCTTTGATTTCTCATTGGTCTGGTGGAGACAAACAGAGAAGCTGGAGTGAGGGGTTAAGGTTGCTTCACATTTCTGAAAGTTGAACAGACCTGTCTCAGCCTCAGAACTGAGAATCCAAGAATGCCAGGTTCACTGGAGATTTTGAGAATGCAAATGGATGTGGGTACACAGATGTGGTGAATTGTGCTTCCAGTGAGCTAACAGCCTTGGATATAAACACTGATCCAGAGTAACCATCAAATCTTACATGAATAGCAGGAGCAAACTACATAAACACCGTGAGCCAGTCCTGTACCCATACATGTAGGAACTCTTTTGCCTTCTAAAAATGCCCTTTCCTCTATGCTGTGCTTCCTCTAGACTTTACAGTTTTTCTACTTCGCAGCTAGAGAAGTCATGAAAGGGTTAAAATCACTGTACTTGGACTTGCTTTGCTATAAGGGGGCTAGAATAAAATACACTGTAACCAATGTAGGAGCTATCTGAATAACTTGGCAAGAGATAGGGAATGAAGCTCGCAGAAAAGAAGGACAAAGCTTGCTGAAATCAGTAGAGAAGCTGCTGGAACAGCTAACGAGAGACTGCGCATGCTTAGGGCAGAAAGGTGAAAAGCGCAAAGCAAGGAAGAAGATGCAGCCTTCATCAAAAGGACCACGAGCACGACCACCAGGGAGCACTGCGCCTGCTCTCCGCCTATGCAAGTGATAATCGTAAGTTCTAAGAAATAGTTTGCATAGCCACACCTTTTCTAGGTAAAACAATGAATATGCATAAATTGCAACCATATATTTTAAATTTCTGTAAGCATGGTGTGTATGTGTTAGGAGGAGCAATCCCCCACGCACCCACAGTGCTGAATAAAGCAAATACTCGCTTCTTGGACTTTGTCTTGGAAGCGTCACTTGGCTCGTTTGGGGCAAATCAGTCACTAATAGCAATAATAAAAGTCACGCAGAATACATTTAACAGCAAGGTACCATATCCTGTGGAAATTATTGCTTTGTATTAATATTTATTGTTTACCAACTGTATAATAGGAAGGTTAAATGGTCTACTTGAGTCATTTTGTAGGATGAATTTATACTTGCAATGTTTAATAAAACATTTGCCAATAGCTATCAGAATAATATATATGCATTTTTAGATTAGCTCATGGGCCAGTCTGTAGAGGAATGTATCCTGTGTTGTAGTGGTGTGTTTCAGTCAGTGCTGTCATGCCATTCTCTCTCATGCAGACACACTCTCTCCAGCTTAACTGCAGCAGAACTCAGTGGTCAGGATGCTCTGCAGGAGGAGTTACATTAGAAAAGTGAGTGGTTTAAAAGTCACACCTTGTCTTATGTTAGTACAACTTTCCAGGGCCCAGATCTGTAATGCTGCTTCACAGAAATTTTACAGACATGCTTCTACATACACTCATACACATTGCTCTGAATTTATACAGAGCAACCTGCATTATTGTTACAGAGCAGCAACGCTCTGGCCAGGAAAATTTAGGTTACTACATGTGAAAAAGAGTCCTACTGTTTATCCAAAACCAAGGATCACATCTGTGCTGACTGGCAGTTAGGCAGAGCCATCTGTCATTTTGGGGTATCCTAATGGGATTTGGGATCAGAAGATGAGGTTCTATAACTAGGTAAAGATCAAGGGACAAGAATGCCTTGAGTCCTCGATTACCCATAACTTCCCATTGTGGTGCCTTCAGAAGTCTGTTCTGGGAACCATGTAAAGTGCAATTCATTGATGTTTATGGTTCACATTTGCTGTTCCTGGAAGAATAGCTTGTAAAATTATTCGCTGTAGAAAAGGGGGAAAGCTGAGAAAAGGGGGAAAAAACACTTGAAATAGTGGAATTTTGATTTTATTTCTTGATACTTCTGACTTTGGCACAAATCCAATTTAACAACACTACCTTCAAAATGCCCTTGATTTCCAGGTGATCATTCTGTATTTACACCCTTTATCGGGGTTATTTTATATTCTGTGTACAGTCTATAGACAGAATTCTAGAGAGCTCTGTTTCTGAAACCTTTTATCTTTTTAAATCCTAAGTGCCCTCTATATTGGTAGACATTTTATGATTTGGAATTGGATATTTTGTGAAATCAAATAAATAAACAAATATATCACCAGTGAGAATGTACAATTTTGGTGAAAAAAGGTGGATAATTTCCCACCCATTATTCAACAATAATCCAAAATTGATTATTCCAATTAGAATTGTCATTCTGTGGCCAAAGCACTGCACTGACACAGATAGCGATGTGTACAAATTAGAGCTACAAAGTATCTTCCCTGCCCAGAGAAAAGCAGAGAAGTCCTCAGTAATATTAACAATGTATAATACAATTTGGAGACAGGACAACTTGTATAAACTTGCCTAGGTGTTATGAAAAAAGCTCTTTTATGAAAGAATCCACATTTTTGAGTCTACAGATATAGAGATGCTATTAAAGTTTTAAGGAAAAAACAATCCCCAAATTCCTGCAATGAGATGCCAAACCTAATATTGTTCCTGACAGGAGATACCAAGTCTTCAGGCCTAAAATGTTTTTAATATCTTCTGGTTTAGAATAATCTGTGAATCTGTTTCCACATAACTTTGTAACTGCCAGTCTAATGAAGACCACACTAGTAACAATGCCTTGAATTTTAATTTAAGAACTGTTGAAGTTCCCAGTAGATGGAAAACCACTGCTCCACTTGATTGTCACACGCTGTGAGGATAGACTGCTTGGGTATATTTCACAACTGAGAAACAAAGTCAGAACATGTGGTTATGTACTTAATTTCCTCTGAATTATTTCTATAACAATTATAGTGTGGATAAATGGGGATTTACCCAGAAGTTTTCCACTCAGACCTTCGGTTAAATGCAGCTTTAAAGGGGCAACAGCTAACAAGTTCCTAACATAACCTTCCTACATACGATTTTTCCCTTGGCTGCAGGTTTGCTCCCTGCTTGAGCAGCTTTGTGCGGCTGCCCTTCCACCAGCCAGGCTCGCTGTTGTCTGGCTGTCCCCTCTGCACCACTGTCAGGGAGTGCTTTCACCCTCCCGCTCAAGCTCAACTCCACAGAGGGTCCCTCTGCTCAGCTGGCTCCTGAGGAGCTGTTCAGGTAACTGCTCAGCCACTCCCTTTGCCGAACGGTGCTCCCCAGGACAGCAGCTGTCAGGTCACTGTGTATGTGAAAAGGAGAGAGCTGGAATGTTCTGAGCATCCATGTCACAAACCTCATGCCAACAGACTGCCCTTTTGGTGCTTGTGATGGCTCTTTTCCCAAGCTAAGCATCACAGGACACAAAAGTTGCCTGGAAACTGGACCAAACTTCAGGATGCTCAAGAGTATTGTTGCAGAGTGGCACTATCACAAGGATGTGATTTCCATATTATGTTAAAATAGCTCAGCTTTTCTGGCATGTAACTGGAACTTCCTGTGCATGTTTTTACTAAGAAATAATTTTTTTAAGGTATTCTCTTACCAAATTTTCAAGTAGCCAAAGGTCAAAAGTAAAAAAAAAAGGTAATAAATTGGAAAAAGTCCAGGGAATAAAGACCCTGATTTTTAATATTGCCTGTTAATTCCACATGGCTATATTAAAAAAAAAAATTAGCATAATAGTGAGAGGAGCTTCTTTCTTTTCAAGACCACACTGCAGGAACTGCACATCAATAGATACAAGTTAAATTGTTACATACAGCTGCTTGAACAACAGATCTCACCAAAAGAAATAACGGCCCTGGCTCTGTTAGAGAGGTGTCATGTGTGGGACCTGCTGCCTCTCAGTGTAGTGTGACTTGTGCCCTCCCCCTGCCCAACCGGGCAGGGCAGAGCAGAAACAGAGCCAGCCCCCCCTGCAGCAGCAGAAAGGGGAAAGGATATTCAGAATGGGATGCTGGGAGAACCCTGGCTTATCTGCAGGACTCAAGCAGCCTGCAGCCACTACCAGAGAGAAAAGCAGTTTGTCAGCAAATAGTATTTTCTGCCTTTGAACCTGGAAGAGAATGTGAGTGACTTGTGAATGTTGCAAAGAAAGAGGAGCATACATGTCCACTGAAGCTTTTCTTCAGGATTTAAATACTGCTTTATCCAAACTTAAGAAAGCTGCATTGTTCATGAAATATAACACTCTAACTTGGTCCATTTTCAGAAGGTAAATCCTAAAAAGCTCAGTGTGGCACTTTTAAACAACTGCCTCCACAAATCTCCAGTATTTTGTGTTTCTAACCTTGCTTTTAAGTGCCTGCATGACTAATGAAGTGTGACATTGCTGAGATTTGCTAGCATTCTTTTCTGTAACATAAGTTCTAGCTGACAAAAATATGGCTAAATTTAGATACCTGCAGCAAACAAGAACCTTCAAAACAAAAGCAGGCTTAACGATTAAAATTGGCTATGACATGTTTGTGCTCAACATAGGCAAGTTCACATAACCCCTTGTCTGCTGTCCCACGTGCAGAGTCACAAGCTGGCCCGGAAAAGGAGTTTGCTGAGTACTGGCTATAAAAGCATTACTTAGTCTGAAATACTGCTGTTCCAGTAGGTTGTGCCAGTGTGGCAGGTGGAGCCTACTGGGTCTTTCAAATACAGATTCTAATTTTTTTTCAAATAAGTCATTGAGTAGGGAAAAACAGATGGAAAAAGACCTCCTCTGTAGGTAAAAAACTGGTGCTAAGAAACATTGCTCAAACAGCAGAGAAGTCTCATACCAGCATCTCAAAACTCTAAATGCATTCAGATACTATATTGCATTTTCCCAGTTTTCTGTTGTCCATGTGTTCTTTAAATGGGTCAAATCCAGCTGAATCCTTGCTTGATTATCCTTATACATTTCCTCACATATTCCTGAAAGATTCAAACCACAGTTCAATATTGATCAGTTACAGTCAAACTGGAGTCAACTGATGGCTTATCAGACAAATAGAAAAGATCTGCATTGGGAGTTACCTAGTTACACCCAGGAAAAAAAAAAAAAGAGAGAAATCTGAAATCCTGCAGCTGAGTTTCAAATGTCCAGTTTCTCCTTTTAGCTTCTATTTTCCTTTTTTTTTGCCAGACAACTACCTTAGAAGCCACAAGAGAATGATATATAAACACCACTGCCTTCTAATACTTCTGCTGGTAGAATTAGCCATGTTATTCAAATGTCAATTTACTGCAAAGATAAATTCTTTTAAATCAAAGTACCATTTGAAATTGAATTTTCAAGCCATTAAGTTTACGAGGCTAGTCCTGCCAGTATATTGAATGTCTACTAGGTATTCTCATAACAAGGTCACTTTTTCTAGCTCAAACTTTGCACTAAAGCACCCTAAAAAAACCAGTCAGCTCATGCAACAGCAGAAATTAAAAGAAGCAGCCTAAATTATCCAGCTGCTGTGGAAGAGCTGCCTTCTTTTTCTTCACAGTAAAATTCAACCTTTATTTTCTGGAAAAAAAAGCCACTCAAAAAATGTTAGAACCTCTCTGTAGGAACAGTGAATGAAAACTTACATATTATGTTTCCTATTTATTTTCTTTACAACTGTGTTCTTAGTCCTGGAGAGAATACTTCCTGCTCTAAGTACATATTTTGAATTCACTGTCAGATTTAAAAACAAACAAATGAAATACCCAAACAGAACAGTGCTTCCAGAAGCATTTGTAGCCTCTTGTCCTGGAAAAAGGCAGAGCTGCAGCTCTGTGGGAAACACCTGGCAGGTCTGATGGCTTTGTGCTCTCTGTATTCTAAATCTATGCACACTCCAACCACCTCAATAACTACACAAAAGTCATCACTTTGAGGAAGTATTTTACTAAAAAACCATGACTTTCCTCATAATCATTTTTCTTCTAGCAGCTGTAGGACCTCTGACACCATTTCTGTGTTTAATCAAGACACCTCTGGAGGTTTCAGAAATCAGCAATACTTTAGGAAGGTAAAGAAAAAGAAAAAGCAAGCAGTGAAGTTAGGGTTGCTTCCCAGTACCCCATCTTCTTCCTCCTCCAGGGGAGTCAGGCACATTCTGCCATCAGCAGTCCCTCTGGAAGAAGACAGATCACAATCACTCGCTGCTGGTTTTTGTCTGTCACTCACCACGAGCTCCCCAGCACTCAGTGCTCAGCTGAGCCCCCATGCCGTTTGCTGTCCCAGGGTAAGCGGGACACAGCACTGCTGCCGTTCCTGCCATTAGCAGACAGCTCCTAACAGTAGTGCAAAGGCAGATGCTGCTTCCTGCCCTCTGTATTGGGGTGTCTTAGGTTACAATGTAAGATGTAACCAAAAGTATGTATTCTATTACCATCTGTTAAATCCAGGTGGGGCAGTGTTCTTTATTTTTTCCATGACCTATCCCTCATAACTCTCTCAGGGGGGGATATCTTCTGTTAATGGGCCAGCTGTTAAAACCAGGTGAGGCAGTGTTCTTTATCTTTTCCATAATCCATCCCTCATAACTCCCTCTGGGGGGATATCTTGTGTTAATGAGCCATCCAGCCTCACTGCATGACTCATAAAATTACATCATCCCATTGTGANATTGTGAGATGCTCCACCCAGGGGGAGGAACCAAGTGTTCCTACCTGAATATAATCTGAGGTTTGGAACACCACAAGGGGCCTTATCCACTGGATTCCCAGAGGACAAGAGCTCCATAACCACCACTGGACCTTCAGAGGAAGATCAGATCCTTCTACAGGATCACTGCTTTAACAGAACCACATCTATCACTTCACGAGGACTGCAGCCACCATTTAATCAGACTGCTACCAACACCCTGACCAACACGGTGTCAGGTTGTGTTCTGACTCTGTCAGTGTTTCTGTATTATTGCATTTATTTTAATTTTCCTATTAAATTATATTTCTGGCTTGGGATCTCCCACTGGTTTGCTTTCAAACTAGTACATGGGGCAACATGCCCTCGACCCAAAGGGGATTAGCAGAGGCCTCATCAGGCTGGAGATGCCAAGGGGGAGGATGGCCCCAGGCAATACATGCTGCCATCCAGGCTCTGGCTGTTCTAATGGCCCAAAAGCTGAGATTAACTCCTCTCTGGCTCAGCTTCTCCTTCGTACACAGCATATGGATACAAAGCAAGACACCTACTGCATAATCAGGCCTCTCAAAAGCACGAGCAGAGTTCTCAGCAGTTCCTATGATACCTGGTGTCATCAGAGACTTATGGCACACTCGTGCCTGGAGCTTGAATATCAGTCAAATTCATCCTACTGCCTCTAGGAAAAAATGCCAGGGGTCAGGAAAGGGCAGTGAAAACGGGTGAACCACAGAGGAAGGTACGCTGTCCTTTAGTGCAGAGGAAGAGCAGAGATACACCAAAGAAAAGCAGGGCTAAAAATATCAAGAAGAGGGCAGAGGTGCTTACACGGTG
This sequence comes from Callaeas wilsoni, assembly GCA_013398955.1. NCBI lineage: Eukaryota > Metazoa > Chordata > Aves > Passeriformes > Callaeidae > Callaeas > Callaeas wilsoni. The sequence continues at coordinate 84,277 of VWPU01006147.1, forward strand.
CAGGCATACTGGGGCCACAGAAATGCATTTGCAGCTAGTTCTAACTTGCACTGATTGGAAGACAGGTACTTGGGAGAGTTGAAAAAGATATTTTATTTCCCACCTCTCTTTCCTCCCCCCCCGACTCCAGTTTTGTCCCTGGCAAAAATAAATTAAATCGTGAAACAAGGGACAGAGAACAGGGAAAGAGAACAAAAATGGGAGTGGGGAGAGCCCTAGTTTTTCACTGAGATTTTTAAAATTTAGGGATGTAGTTTTGAAAACAGAATGTCATGTTTGCTTTGCTTTTAATCGAAACAAACTCAGCAAGCACAATTCTTAATTAGCTTCCAGATAAAGAGATTGTTAAATTACTGACAAGCAGAAGGCAGAATAACATAGTGTCATCGAAACAAATAAAATCACTATAGGAGAGAATGAACTGTACAGCTCCATCCTCCATGGCCACAACAGAGCAGAAACACCTAAACCTAAACACCTAAACACTCAAGAGATGAGAACTGCAACCTTCTTTTGTAGAGACTGAGAACAAAAGGCCAAGCTGTAGACTCAGAGCCAGGGTTTCAAGCTTCCAACACTAAAATTAGTTTTGGAGCAACTCGGAGTGCAACACTGAAAAGTCAATTCACAAACTAACAAAATTTTTTTAAAAAATTTTATTTCTTTAAAAAACCCAGCCAGCCTAACCCTTCTAGTATCATTAAACTTGATCAGTTTAGAGTATACACCTTGATAACAAGGAAAGTAGTTAACTGAATCCAACTCTCAGACACTGGGCTCTGTTTAAGAACGGATTAATTCATTATTTATTTAAATCGATCTAAGACCAGATTACCACCGAAAAAGGTGGATCTGCACTCCTTCCACTCCCTGTGTTTTCTCGGTTGCTTCCTTGAAAAGGCTCTTTGGTGGGACCTGAACCGTTTGAAATCTTTCCTTTTACTTCATGGCTTAAATTTCACTCAGATCAGCCTCTCACCAATATTAGGATAAGGAAGAGAGGTGAAAGAGGAAGACGGGAGCGCTGAAATCTTCCGTTTAGTGGCAAAAGAAATGCGGAGATCCATAAACCAATGCTGAAAAGGCACCTCACTTTTGGATAGGTGTTTATTGTAGGAAATGTTATGTGAGATGCAAATATTGGCCATATCCACAGCAATGGTGGAAAGCACTCCGTATTTGCTCCTTTGAATGGTTACTAATTTGTAAAGTCAAAGCATAGTTCTAAGAACTTATTTACTTGTTTGTACTTGTTAGCAGGCCCTTCACTCACCCTCCTATTTGTCTGATTATGTTTATAGGGACAAGACCCGCGCAGATGAACGCAGGCACTCCTGGGCTGTTCCCCCGTTCATCTTCAGAGTGTCAGTGGTCTGGAGTATGTTCCTGGGGAGGCTGCTCTCAAGGAGTCAGGATTTCCCTGACCACTTGTCCCAGTGAGGGAGGAAGGGTTACAAACTCCTCTCTGTGCAATTTGAATATACTAGCAAAATGCTCATTCTAACTAGAAAAGAAGATGCTTTTCATCTTTTATCTTTCATTTTCATTGATCACATTCATGCCATAGTTCAGAAGACCAGCCTGTTCTTGGCTGAGACATAGTGCTTTTAATTTATAAATTATGTCTTCTTAGAAAAAGAAAAAAACCACTGCATTCTGCCAGTCATATTGTCCTTGTTTTTTAATTACCACCACCAAAGAGAAAAAGCTTTAATGCCTAGAAGAAATGTGCACATATTTTCTACCACAAAGAAATTCATCAATGTTTAGCACAAGGCATATAATTAATAGTTGTACTTTAAAGTCCCAGCTAGGCTCATTGTAGTCGTTTGCCAAGAGATACATACACTAGCACTGCCACAGAGAATGCATTTTTCCTATTGTTTCTGGTTTTCAGTAGGTAGCAAGGCTGTGAATACAAACCAATGTGGCAATGGCACAGCATTACCAGAACAATTGGCTGTAGCAGCCCCTTCTACAAAGATCCACTCCACACAACAGTTACAGGTGAAAAAATGAAAGAAACAATTTTCTCAAGGCAGCCCACCCGCTCCCCTGAACAACTGCCTGCTGCTCTCTATTTTCTGCTCTTTATTCCCCACCTCACCCTGCTTTTTTTTCAATCAGAGCATAAGGATTCTTTACAACTGCACTGAACAAACCCTTTCTTAGGTGCTGCTCCCAGATCAGACCCTTTGTTTTCAAAGAGTTGATCATTGTCCTGGCAAATGGCTGTGGGATAAAATTTGCTCACTAAGTGCTCACTGGCAGGGAAACAAGGCTGATAAACCAAAAGATGCTGTGCATGCACGGCTTAAATGAAGGGCTCCAAGACGCAAGGCATGGTGGGTTTAGGTGACATTAATGTGCTCTGCTGTGTCAGCCTCCCGTTTCCCCACCCTAGATCTCTGCCCTATTGAAAAAGCAGCTGAAGGCCCATATGCTTACTCCAGTAAGTCTAAGCATTCCAGTTACACAAATGTTTCCTTTATAGCAATGAGGGTTGCCAAAATTCGCCTCTGCCTTGCATATCCCTCTGCCTACCTGCTTGTTCCCACCCCTAGAGATCTCCACTCTCATTTGAGTTAGTACAGCTGTGTGTGGAAGCTGAGTAACAGAAATGTATCTGGGTTAAGGCAAGGGGGCCTTTGATTTTCATTTAAACCAAAGGGTGGGATCTTGCTAAGAAGTCAGGTATGAGCAGGGGTGACTGGGGCACTGGCAAACATTTCTCTGGCGTAACAGGAGAATCACCTTTGAGCAGAGGCTGCACTGGTGATCTGGCAGGGATGGCCTCCGCTGCCACAGTTACATCTGCCAGGTCTCACCTAATACTCTGCTAACTTCCATGGAAACGGCAGAGGTAAGGTCTGTCGGAAATTAGGCCTCTTATTTACAGTCTGGCTCACTGACCTTAATAATGCACAGAGAAAAGATCTGACATGAGTTCTGTTAGCATTGACTGGCAGTCATCCTTTCCCCAAGATGTGCTTGTTTTGCTCTGCTGATGCCACGCTGATGGCAAGCTGACCCGTGCTGGAAGCCAGGAGGAGAATCTTTGTCTGCAAGAAACAGACATGGAGGAGAGTGCAGCTTACTAAACACGATACCATATCTGAGGAGTTCAGACACAGCAAGCTCATTTTTCATGCTGTCACATCCATGGAACCCTGTTCTTGTGCTTACACAACAGATTTGCCTGTGCATTCCTGTGCCTATTCACTCTCCCAGTTGTGCTTGGTGAGGAAGTGGAGGTTTGAGTCAGGAGCTCCCTACAGTCTCTGAAGCAACAAATCCCGGACCTCATACACAACTCGATTTTTCAGTACTGCTGCTTACGTGAACTCCTTTAGACCAGTGTAACTTGTGACAGACTAATGGCATTTGCCTGAAATACCCTCTGCCAGGAGCTGCTGTTGGTCCTACAGGGAAGTGTGAAGTAGGTTTTGCTGATTCAGTGGCAGGGCTGACTTGCTACCCTACATGGATGCAAATCAACTTGGAGCAGTCTTCAAGCAGAGAAACCCAAACTTACATTTAAGAACAGGCACAGCCAGGAAATAGTACAAACCCTGAGTATAGCTAAGCCTAGAAACAAAGCTTATTGTTATTTTCAGAATACTATTAATTCATAAGCCAAACTTCAGAAATATGGCTTTGATCTTAATATGTGTGTAGCTTGAAATAAAATTAGGATCTCCAGCTGTTTACAAATCTGCTAGTTCAGGAAGCAGAAAAATTGAATCAATTATTTGTTTCCCTGTCTACTCCCAACTCCATTTGCTTGCAACTTCTACAGCACGGGGGCATTATTTTCTTCCCTGAAGTTGTATAGGACCAAAGAACCTCAGATGCACACAGCAACCCAATTGCTGTACAAATTAGAATGTTACTAGTCCTATGTACTGGTCAATATAAATACAACCCTCAAAACTTTTGTTGATTAAAGTGGTTAAAGATCCTGACTGCCCATGGAGGGTGGGTTCTTTTAGCCTCTGGGCTAAGTGGTCTTGCTCTTGTTATTCAGAGCAGCCAGCTCTCAGCCACTGCTTTTCTTCAGAAATATAATAATAATCTTCTACTCTTGCCCTCAGTGATGATTGTCTGCTTTTTGTATTCAGTTCCAATTAGTTTTTAAAATAGGCAAGGCAAGTTTCAAGCTGTGGAGTTTGTAATCCAGAGCTTACTAGCCTAAAGAAGAAAGTTCAAATTAAAACAGTATTGGTTTTCTTTTTTGTAAATTATTTACATCCTGATTATCTGCCATTTTCATCTTTCTTTAAAAGTGGAGAGTTTGGCTATTAGTTTTAAATATTGGGAAATCTATCCAAAAGCACCTTGTCAAGCTGGTCAGAGCTGTCAGCTGTCACTCTTGTTAAGGAACAATATAGAGATTCCATAGAGATGAACATGCTGTACACATATCTATAAATAAAACTTCTATTTCATTTGTGGTGAGCTAGAATTATATATGCACCTACATGAATCCAAGGCTATAAATAAAAATTAGTATCTTGTTCATGGAGTTGAGTTGGACTCAGATATGCTAATTGTCTCTCTCTCTGTTTTCACAAGTATGTACATATTGTCAGTATATACATCCTATATCTAGGACACTGGATTTCTAACACAAAGGTTATGGCTCTCAGGTTATGGTCACCTGCAAGGACCTCATCTCCTTATGGTTCCTTTCTAAGGGGAAATAATAAAGAATGGAGGGAGGACACCAGAGCAGAGAAGGTTCTCACCAAACCCAGATGTGAAAGACAAAATTCTCCTTAAAACGTTTGCCATAACAGACTTTCACCTAGAATGAGAGGGAGGAATAACTCTGACCTGTCCTGGTGGGTAAGATGTTATTATAGCACAAGATTCTGCTGAGCACTGACTGAGCCAAACTGAGAAAACATGGAAGACCAAGGTGTGCACATAGGGAAGTGCAGGGGGATGTGTGGCTGAAGGCCTGCAAAAAGGAGGCTACAACATTCCAGCTTCACATGGCTGGTGCCACATTGGGGGATGGTGAAAAAGGCAGAGAAAAGGCATGACATGACTCTCAGCTAGCATTAGCTGCTCTCCCTACTTCATCTCCAGCAGATAACATACAGCATTCCAGTGTGACATACACTTGATGAATAGCATTGCTCAGATTGTTCGTGTCATTTCAAGTTGCTCAATAATGCAGCTCAAATTCCCATTGTAGTCCCCAGACAGGCAAAAATCCTCCACACAGACCTTCAGCCATGAGTCAGCCTCAGCTACTGCAAGACAGTTCTGGAACAGAGATTACCACAGGCTAATATACACCTAGGCACACCACGTGGATCCCCACATAATAGATGATGATAGCTAACAGATAAATCAGAGACTAGACAGGCATAAAGATATACACACATACAGTTCAGCTAACAGATGGGCATCATTAGACAATCGACACTAACAGACAACAGCTTTAATGGGAATGATGGGTAGGGGAAGATCAAGTGTATCTTTCCTCTGAGCTGACCCTCTAGTACCTCCTTCATTCCTTCCCATTAGTCTTCACGTATTAAGAAAAAATATCTTTCATTTCTGAGTACTGCTCCTGGGAGACAAATGTCGGCTTTGGGGCCAGTTATTTTCTGTCTGTCCCTAACATCAAGAGGATAGAGTGGACCCTGCTCTGAACATCAGAATGACACAGTTTCAGAAGAGGTTTTAGGTAACTTTTGTTTTAAGCATTTTTCATTTATTCCTACAGGACCTCTTTCTGCAAGATGCCTCTTGTTCTCATCAGGTTTGAATGATACTTAAGTTTATCTTTAATCTCTCTATTTTATTTCATAGGAGATGAGATAAATGTTAGCTTGTACTGTGGCCAGCAGGAGCCTCCAAACCCTAAATTGAGAGTTATGGCAGGCAGGGGCCTGTGGAAGTTGCAGGAACCTGACATTTGCAGAAATCCAACCCTCAGATTTAAAGGAATTGCTTTGAACAACTTTAGGTAGACTTGTAAATGTTTCCCATTATATTGGCCAAAGTTAGTGTGGCTTTTAAAGTTCATTCACCCTGTCTTAACTACTGCCTTCAGTAAACTATATTAATTTGGTTGAAATTACATACTCAGTTGTTGCTTGCTAATAACCTATGCATTATGGGGATTTTCACCAGCTCATGATCTGTAATTGTGAATATATTCAAAGTATTTACCTCAAATCTTGTTAAACTGATAGCTTTGGCTCTGTTTATTCAAGACACTGCTTTTAGAAAAGTCCTTAAGGAAAAGTGTCTTGTACATAGAGCACCATGAAAGAGCAACACATTACCACAATCTGAACTATTGCTCATGCATTGTGCAATCTGGAACATAGCACAGCCAAGCCAGAATCACAGATGGTGTTTTACATGACAGTAGTCATGACTATTGGCCCTCAAGTCATTTGGGAAAAAATAAAACAAAACAACCAAACCCTCAACATCTACCAGGATCAGGTCATACTGGAGGAGACAGAAAAAGCAGCATCACTGGTTTATAAACATCTGATTTACACCTAATAGGGTAATTATGGCACAGCTGGTAGGAAAATTTTCAAACAAACAGTTAAAGTAAATATTAAAATGAAGAATTAACTTAAATCAATCAACACTGTCTTCTCTGCACTACATCTCATCATTTTGATATGAGAAGGTCCTGAGCAAAAATATTATTTTGGTGTGTTTAGGGGACCAAGTCAGTCCTAATATTCCTTCTTCAAGCATTTGCATGTATAGAGACTTTGGTAGCTTTCAAACAGTTGGTGGTGCAGTTTGTTTGTCAGAGCAGGTCTTTCATGTGATAAAGGCAATCCAGACCCAAATCTAGGGTGATTCTCCAACATTAAAACTAGGCCTTGAGCAAAATTAATGGACTGGCCAAAGAGCATCTCCTTAACGAAACAGGCATCTTCACAGAACTACCAAAGTTCAAAGCTCCTGGTTCAAGAGTGGCCAGAGCACATTTTGCTTTTGTTTTGCTAAATATCTCAGGTTTGGAAATTTATCAAGCTCAAATAGATAATCGATATAAGGAAGCATTAGACTTCAGGCCCCTGTATCCTGTCTGCTGCTCTCAAACCACTTATAGCAAATATATCCAGAGTGTCGGACACTGGTGCATTCAAACCTAAAGCCAAGTGCCTGCAGGGACACCCTGAACACACCCTTACTTGCACAGGTGAGGCAATTTCCTGTATCCATATGTTTAAAAGGCCAAAGTGAGTACCTTTCTATCCATGTGCCAGAGATTTACCCAATTTATCCAAGGTAGTTGCTCAGACAAAAGGAGTCCATGCAGTTGTTTAACAGCACAGCACAGAAGACTGTTTGTATCCTTCCCTGCCTCTGCCTGTGAATGCCCCCAGAAACATCCCCTAGGTTAAACTCCATGGAATGCAAATGAGATAGGATGGTGTTTGTAAGGAGTCCGTATGCCTGGCACTTAGGAAAAATATCTACAATGCAAAGCATGTCATACTGCTAGTGGGAATTGCAGGAGGAGAGGGAATATTTTCTAAGACATCTGCAGGGAATATTTTATGAATTGAAGTGTGTTTTCTCTTAAGGGACAGTTTCATTGCTTCACTTGATTATCTCTGATATTTTAACAACCATTTTTTAAACAGTTTTCAAAAGAATGAAATTTAGAATCAAGAGGACATGCGATCCCAAAGGAGATGAGTGTTTTCCTTAGGTAGCCTCCCAATAACATTGGGGCATCAAACAGAAGTGGGAAAAATAAAGGAGTCTATGCAAAAATTAGAGACTGAAAAACCGAAATGGAAAAAAAGGTACCATTATAAATTTCTTATTTATTGAATTGAAAAGTGTTCTGAGAAATTTAAGCTAAGATAATAAAAAAGTAAAGGGGTCATTAAAATAATTCCCATAGTATTCCCCTTCTGATCACACTGTCCATTACAGTGCAACCCAGCATAACTGGACTAAGCCCAGCAGAAGCAGCTGCATTTCCCTGCAGGTATTACTCTCCAGTAAATAGTTAAGCCAAAACTGAAGGCTTGAACCCACTCACTCCCTGGTCAGACCACAAGACTTGTCATCACTGCCACACTGGCATTGGTCTGCTAAAATCAATTAGGTTTGTTACACTTGCAAAGATGCAAGACTGGGATAATGCCAAGTAAACAGAAGTGCAGTAGCTCAAAGTAGAGAGGCTGCTGATCATTTAAAATTTCTTTTCACCTCTCCAGGTTTTTCAGCATAGCTACTGAAAGCTGTTCTAACACAGACAAGGTCCAGGCATTCTGGACACTGTGCTCTGCAGGTCTCCATGAGCTTATCCAGCCACAAACAAATCCCATTAACAGCCTCACCCTCACATTTACCCCACTAACAGGCAGAGAAATTGCAGTGCCTGGATGTATAAGCAGAAATAATAGACAGCAGCTGGAAACATACTGTCCAAGAAAAGTGTACATTGAGTGGATTACTCCTCACATTGCTTCCAAGTGTCTTTTAATGACAACTTGAGAGAAAACACCAAAACATTGCATCTGATGTGGCTTCTTGATACACATCACGGAATCAAGAGACAAAAGGTTTAGGTCATTTGATGAGGTGGGTGAGAACCCATCCAAACTAGCCTAAGAGCAGGGCAGGAAGCCTCTTGAAAAGAGGTGCTTTTCCATCTCTCACAGTACAGTCCCGTAGCTGCTGGCCAAGGCACAAGGCCTCTTGTCCCAAGGCCAGAAGTATCCTGTTCTCTTACTGCCTGATCTGCCTTTAACTCCTCCAGTTGTTTCCTTACCATTCAGATCTGTACAGGTTTCCAGGAGAGAAACAATCTAAACCCAAGTGCCTCCTAAGATCAATCCAGCTTTCCCAGTTTACTGAAACCCATGTGGTACCCCAGTGAAGGGCTGGAGAGCCTGGCTGCTATGCCCTGCCTGCTGCTGTCCTCACTTGGAATGAAAATAAAACTGTTTCTTCTGACTCCCACACCTAACCATTTGTAGCAGACAGAATGAGAGCAAAAAAGGGATTCCACTGAGCAAAGAAACCAGGAGGGCGCAGACGTCGGCAAAGCAGCCAAAGAACAGAAGGCAGCATTTATTTTGACTGATGCAACCTGACAAAAGGCAAGTAACGTGTCCATTTGCACAGCTGCATTTTGCTGTAGATGTGGCATGGACCACACAAAGGATATTCAATGTAACAAATCAGTAATACAGAAAGGCGAGTTTTTTCCAGTTTCACACATAAAAATTTAATAAATGTCTATTTCAAAGACATTCACACCACCCTTTTAGGCAAACCTTTTTTTAGAATTAAATATATGATGGGTTTTATTGTGCAAAGTAGCTCGGTTTCATGTGGGATCAAGCTGTGAACAGTGACAGCACCAGTTGTTGTACTTTAGAAAGTCTAATGGTTGAAATCTGCGTTACTAAACCACAAAACATAAAGAAATGCCTGTCCACAGCTGGTTTAAGTTCCCAGAAATGTGCTCTGCGTGGTCAGAGGAGGAATGCTCAGGGCAAAGTAAGCAGCTCCAGTGTTAGCCTTCACTGCTTTTGGTCTCGCAGGAAATGCAATCACCATCTGGTTACCTTTTTGATGAAGGAAGGGTTAAAAACCAGGTGTAACTGGAAAGAAAATTTCAGCTTCACTGAAGACACACATACACACACCCACACACCCACACACCCACCCCCAAAAAAACAAAACAAAACAAAACAAAAAAAAAAAAAAAACCAAAAAAAAAAACCAAAACACAACCAAAACAAAAAAACCCCAACCAAACAGCAAAACCCTAGCTGCACAAAGCCATCTGGGACTCTCGGTACATATGGGCCTGAAGTGGAATTGCACCTCACCAAATAGAGCTGGGGCAGCTCTTAACTGGGGCACAGGGAAACTGGGCAGTCCTGCACAAGAGGACTCCAAGTACCAACACAGCCAAGACCAGGCTCTGATCTAGATTGCCACAAGGATTCAAATGCACCGAGCATTAAAGAAGAGGAATGCTAGAACTTCTTAACCACACAGTTTGTTTCTCCTCCCACCTATCAAGGACTGTAAGACCTTACTTTCCTGCTTAACAGATGAGTAATTACTTTTCAAATTTACAGCAAGCTGTTAATTGAAAACATATAATTTTGAAATTATGATTATGGCAAACTTACATTATGATATTGCGTGATTCAATCTGCCATTATTTTTCACCAGCAAAATATTTTGATTGAGCGAATCCATTTCCTTAATCTTCAAAACAGGACAGTTGAAATAACAATTTCTCAAGAACAGCAGAAGCATAAAATATCCTCTGGCAGCTTATCTGCAGGGTTTAATGCATGGACTGCTAGAGCACTACCAGGGTGGGCTGTTTTCCATGCACAGTGTGCCTTATTGTATGTGCTGCTGGTCCTAATTGCTTTAGGACCTAATTGCTGTGACACTATTGAACCCAAGACAGAAGTGTTTTGTTGTGTTTTATCATGGCTTTTGTTGTTGTTGTTGTTTTAAATTAAAGAAATAAACAGACACTACTCCCATGCCCCACCACATAGGAAGCAACCCTTAGACCACTGCTGCACTGAGCTAATCCAGCAACAAAAGTGTGGCAAGTGTAGATAACCAACTTTTCAACCACCTTATGTACTGCTCCTCCTCCCCAGGGATGGCAGGGTGCACTGTGGCACTTCTCAGTTTTTTCTCTATAAGAAGATGCAAAAAATTTTCATCATATACAAATTAGAGGGTCTCCAGCCACCTATCCTTACAGTTTCCTCCCATTCACATCATGTTTTCTGAACATGATTACAGTCTCCAAGTTCTAAAACATCCTAGGAATAAATATAGGCTGCTTTGCTCTAGGACAGCGAGTCCTTGGTCTCAGACTATAAAGGAGACAGGCCTGAAAAAGGTACATGAGGGTGTGTCCAGCCTTTGGGCTGGCCCTGTACAGGAGAGATCACCCAGGAGTGCCAGGATCCACAACAGCCACAGTTTTGTCTGCACTAAAGCAAACATATTCTTTCATAATTATTCATTATAATTAATATATCCCATAAAGTCCTTCCTGATGAACCGCTCCGCCACCGAAATGTACACTTCTGCAATACACAGGATGTTTAAAATGCACAGGATATTTTCTAATACAACTTTCCTTTTCTTTGTCAAAACTGAAAGTGCAAGGAGGCCTAGCTGCAAAAGACTACACTGGCAAATGCTTTTAGGTTAAAAATTTACCATGTTCTACATTCTTCTCACATGAAGAGTACACCATCAATTACTTTGTATTGTGTGAAAATGTACAAACAGACTATATTCTCCTGGGCTGAGGCTTTGTACATACAGTCAGCTAGACAAAGAAACTATTTTAGGGCCTCAAAATGTATACCAACTGACTTCCAGCTCCTCTGCTATGTTGACATTTTCCTGTGACAGATCTCTTTCGCACAGCACAGTTAGCTTTGCTTGGAAAAATGGAATTATTAGCTTGTGTACAACTTGCTCAGATGATATGATACCTGCCCTGTCAAAAATGTATCTTAATTAGTTAAAACAATGGGCATTTTCCAGACCTGGCCTGTTGGATAGCATATCGTAGCATAGAAGAATCTTAAGGGTGATTTCTCTTACAGAGCTTTAGTGAGACTAAATTTCACCTTCTACATGCAAGCCTTTTCTTTACCTTCTTGAGAGCTGATACAGCTTATCTTCAGGTCACTGAATATCATGAGACATCATTCTTAGAGTTTTAGTAATTTTTATTGTTTAAATATTTAAACAACAAAACCTCCAGGGATGCAGAATTGCAGTAGAATACCTACTAGAAATTTAAGGTGGAATATATGACAGATATGTTTTAATGGTTCTTCTTTGGTATGCCGTGTTCCCTGTCTTCCTAAAACAGCATTATTTAGTGAGATAAATCCCAGTAAATTTAAACATACCATTGTGATAAAATAGAGGGATCACAGCACAAAAGTTTATACTTTCTAGCACCACCAGAGCAAACAACCAATGAAGGCAACCTTACAAACCCAGCCAAGTAAAACTGCTCAAATGGAGTGGGGACCACGAACCCTGCAATACCTTTATTGTGCCAACACACCTCTCAGTACAGGTCACAGAGAGGATGGTAATGTGCTCTCCTGTTTAAGTTTCTCTTTTCTGAAATTAACCTGAATATCTGGTTTGTTGGCTTTACAATAACTGCTTTGGGGACAGTCAGAATTTACTGATGTAGTGTTCATTGTATAATATTTTTTTAGTAATGAAGAAGATATCAAAATCTGGTTTAAGGCAGCAAGACTTGTACTCACACAGCTGCAATGCCAACAGCATTAAACACCTGGACCTGCTACCCACTAACACAACAAAGAAAAGCAATCCTCTGATATCCAACACAGTGCAATTTTTTTTTTTTTCGTGGATGGGGGTGGGTGGTGCATGAGTGTTTCTGCTAACTAGGTGTCTCGGTTTGAGAGACAG
>VWPU01006149.1:0-53893 GCA_013398955.1 Callaeas wilsoni
GAACGCGGGGCCCGGAACGCGGGCGGGCCCGGGGCTGAGGGCGCGCTCCCCCTGCCCGGGGCCCCGGGGCGCCTCGGCCGAGCCCCGGTCCGTGAGGCCGCGCTGCGGGCGCCTGGCGATCCCTTCACAGACCTGCGGGGGGTTTTATGTCTGGCTAAGAATTCCACACAAAATAACGCCCCATCGGTTTCTTACGGAGAGAAATCTTAGAGGAAAAAGGTGTCTTGTGGAAAAAAACGCCACAGGATCAGTTAGGTTGGGAAGGACCTCAGAGATCACCGAGTCCAACCTATTACCCAACACCATCCTATCAACCAGACCATGGCAGCGAGTGCCACATCCAGTCTTTCCTTAAACACTTCAGGGATGGTGACTCCGCCACCTCTCTGGGCAGCCCATTCCAACGTCTGATCAGCCTTTCTGTGAAGGAATTCCTCCTAATGTCCAGTGCGATCCAGCACACGATTGTATTCTATTCTAATGAGACCCTGTTAGTTCCCAAATGATCTCCGTCCTCATCGGAGACACGGTGAGAACCTCGCAGGCCTCCTGTCCAGGACCAGACAGGAAAGTGCTGAAGATGCTGCTCAGTTCATTTCACAGAGGAATCCGTGAACATAGAAACGTAAGAGTTTGTGGTTTTGTTTTTTTTTTAAAGTCACCTGGGAATAACTTGACACAAGAAGAAGCTGAACTCACCTTCTACTCTACTACTCCCCATCATCTCGTTTTTCCTCCTTTCCCCCAGCTATCTTCTGATGTCTGGAAAGGACTTTTTTTTTTTTTTTAATAGGATTTAGTACTGTGACAGGAGTTAATCATCTGTGAAAGCTTCTGGACTGTTTTGTTTTGTTGGTGCTTTTTTTATTTGTCCATTATTGATTTAGTATCTTGCCAAACCTCTCAATTCTCGTGATACAAAGAAAATTTACTATGAGTTTTCAGAACACAGATTTGTATTCTTGCTTCCTTCTGGAGTTGTTTATCTTCTCTTTTTGAACACATGTCCAGTCCCAATTTTTTCTCCAAAGCTTAGACTAAAAGGCTTTAAGAGGCAAGGGCTACAAACCCGACCTCATTCACCTGCCTGTCCCAGAGTTCAAGCACAGGCACAGACAGGGGAGTTTGGCCACACTGTGCCTGTGTTTCCAGGCAACCGTCATGTTAATCAGGAGCATCCAACTGTGCTTGATTTTATCTAGTACTTGAAGCAGAAAAGGAACATAAAATAGTTACTCCGGGGAGCAGACTTGCAAAGTTTTATTTGGCTGCCTGGCTTCAGCGAGTAATGCTTTGATAAGGGAATATTCCTGTTTTCATTGTTATCAATCTCCAGTATAAAGATTGGGCAAATAAAACTTTCATGCCTGGGCTGGTAAATTTGCATGGCAATTTTGCAAATACAACCAGGGACACCTTGTTTTGTGAGCCTTTCTCTTTGTTTTATTTCTTATGAGTTCATCTTCAGAGGCTGTATTTCTTTCTATCCGAGCCATCAGAAACTGATGAGCTGTTTTGCCTTCTGCTCCATAGGCTGTTTTCTGTCTAGCTGGGGCTTATACTCAATTACAGTTTCTATGTGTGTGGATACTTTGATTGTCTACTGTCAGTCAACAAAATCCTCGTGCTTTCCTACTTCACAGCCTGTGAACCTCACGAACACATCAGATTTGAATCATGGGCATTGAGATGGGCATGTTCTGTATCCTTAGCTCCCCTCTTCCCCAAGTCATGATCCCAAATCTTGGGTAATTTTCCTTGGTTTGCCACAGGTCTCAAAGCAGTCTCACGTGCTGTTCGTAGAGGTAAATTAGCCTTAAATGGACTCCTTAAGCATTCCAAATCTCCAAGAGTGAAAATAGAATTCAGATGCCATTGGCTAATGACTGTCTTTTGTTTGTCCTCTAGATGAAAAAGTATTTTGATCTAAAATGTTGCATACCTGGCTCTCTGTAGATTCTTTTAAATACTGCGTTGCTTTATCTTTTCCTAGTGTACCATGGCACAGCCTTTTCAGCTGTATAACTCATGGAAATCAGCGAGATGCTGCCCTTGCGTTTTAATCAAGATGAACTTGAAAGGTGAACATTGTAAGTGATAGAAATTATTTATAATTCGGTAATAAAAGTTTATGTCTAGCACTCCAAATTTCACACATCTGCTATGTGCTGGCCTTGAGATATAGAACAATTGCAATTGCCTTTACATTTGGCCTCAGATGAAAGGTCATAAATTACAATGATAGAGTTTGTAGTCGTTCCCAGCTCACAAAATTTCCATATTAACATCTTCACCTCAAACATAAATGGTTACAGAGTTACAAAGAAAAGGGTTGTGTTGGCCTTTGTCAACTGAACTTTAAGATGGAAGTCTGTGGATCGTGTACTATTGCTAACTCTTAAACATAAAGCGTCACAGAATCCTTGTTCAGAGGACCTAATTAAAACTTTACAGTTAACTTTAAAAATGAAATGGGATTTCACTCTCACTGTCTTTCTCTCTCCTGTCAATGCAATAAAACCCACTTCAAAGTTAGGAAGGTTTTTCTCTCCCAGCTACTTGAAATAAAAGCATTTTCAGAGTGAGATGGCTACAGAACACAGAATGGGTCAGAAGGAGTGTCCAGTTTCTCATTTTCCTGAGAATTGCACATCGTTTATATAAGTTAAGTGCAGATGAACAACAATCCAGATGACAAAAGAATGTCTGTGGCACATTTCGAATTCAGCCTGAACAATCCCCAGCTACACCCAGTAGATGAATAAAAGCCACAATCTTTAAACAGTCCTCACCTGAAACTTGTGTCAGAGAGGACAAATCTGTTCTGGCCCAAATCACAGCATACCACATGATTTTAACAATTAACTTTGATGCCTTCTTAGGTTAGAAAAAAAGGAAAAAAGCATTTTTTAAAATTATGTAATAAAATAAGAGGCCAAGATCAAGTTCCAAATCCATGGAAACATTTCTTGTTCAGAGCCTCAGAGAATGGGGATGCAGAAGGACTTATCAGCCTCCATGAAATAGTGTTGAGGTGGAGAAGCTCTGCAATTCAAGATTAGCCCTGCTATTGCAAAGTTTCCTGAAGGCCCTAAAGTAAACATGATAGCGCATTTCTGGGGTTTGAGAGGTGGAAGGCAAAATTCTGCTCTCACTGAAGCCAGCAGAAGTTTTGTTAATTACTTCTCTGTACTAAGGAGGCCTCTGTAAGTTACTGAAAATACACCTGAGGTCTCAAAATCTTCCTTCTGGAGCTGTGCTCTTTCACTGTGATTTGTGCTTCTTAGAAGTCTTCTTCTGATGCTCTGAGTGTGAGGAGTAGGACATTAAGGAATTGAAGGGTGCATGAAAAAGGAAGAGAAAGAAAGGAAGTATTGAGACCTTCCTGCTTTTCTTCCTCTGCAAACTTCCTGGTGAACGAGGAACTGTCAGCAGTTCTTTGAGGGAGCTGGGGAGATTAATGTAAGAACTCAGCCTGAGGCTTTCTCTCTGTCTCCTACAGAGCTTGCAGTTCTGTAAAAAAGAAAGGAAGATCCTCAGAAGCTTTCAGAGTTCACTTAACCCCCTCCAAGTTCCTGAGAGTGCACTCCTTGGCTTCCCAAGGGACCAGCTTTTTCATGAGCATTAAGAGGTTTGATATTCCCCTTTGCATGCATTTGGGTGGGAGAGTTCAAGTCTCTTAGTATTTGAATGAGTCTGTGTGTGCCTATACAGTAAAACTTCAAAGATGTTTTTCTCCATAAACGGAGGCTTAGTTATCCGGCATTATTTCCCATGCTGTGCTAAGATCATCAGAACCACTGATATCCTGACATGTTCTCAATTAAAAAGTTAATATATTTTTGAGTGGAACCTTACTCAAAAAAATATTGGGTTTGTGCTGTAGGTTTTAGATAGAGGAGCCTAACAAAATTCTGTCATCTTCAACTTCCTAGGCTGTGCTCACCATCTTGGGATGTTCATCTCCTCCTGTATGGCTTAAGTGACAGGATGACCTTTTGTCACATGTTTGTCTCTCCTACTTTCTGTCCAGTTAAAATACAGTGAGACAGATCATGTCAGATTTCTGCTTTCTATTAAGCAAAGGCTGGAAGCCCCGCTTGATTCCTTGTTGCACCACTTAGCTAGATTTTTTCCCAAAATACGATGGAGTTGGAGCAAAACCTTTTGTGCTTAGACTCTATAGAATATTTACATCAGGGTAAAGACACATTCTTTATTTTTTCCTTGTGGAGTATCAATTCCAGATGACATTTCAATGTAAACTTTCCCACAGCCAGTTCGATGAAGCTGATTCAGTACTTCAGGTTGAAAACTCTGGTATCAAGCACAGACACGAGTTGAAGTGGTTGCTTTAAACTGACCTGCTGGTGCAAATCATCTGCAAAGTTGGTTCCCAGCTCCCTAGAAATGCTTCTGATGCAGACTTGAGGATATGAAGTAAACATGAGTCAGATCAAATTTATACTGTGGTAAGAACAATACATACCTTGTCCTGAATTTCAGTGAAAAAGGAAGGTTCAAGTGTGTTCAGCCACCTTAAGCATTTAAAACTATGGGCATTATGTTATCACTGAATGCCTTTACTAACAGGAGAGCTCCATTCTTTAGAAATAAAATGCAATTTAATGTCAATGTTAGGTCACTCCTAGAGCATTTGTGAGCTGGTATTTTCCAATGGGCCCCACGTTTTGGCCACTGACTAAAAAATCATTATTTCTGAGGTTAAGGGAACAAAACAGAATGTGATTCTTTTGTAACATATCAACAAAAATGGGTGAAATCAAAAGGGAGGACTAGAAGACTGTGCTGTAAGTATATGAAATAACCTGTTTTGTTAGGAATAGAACAATAGCATAAAGTTCCATATTAAGTGAAAAGTTAATTTTTCACAGAGTATATTATACAACTCTCTTGTCTTTTTAACTCTAATATAAATTCAATGGATACACTCGTGAAAATAAAGATGCTACCTATAAATATAGATCTGTCAATCTGATGTGACTGCCTGTGACCCAGTCCCCAGAGCCTGCAGTTTCGGAGGTAGTATAACCTCAAACACAATGTTCAGATCTGATTCCCTGGTGTTCACACATGCCAGAAGATATTCCTCTATACTTTAGTCTTGTCTGCTTCTACAAGAAAAAAAGATATTCCTGGAAAAATTACATAAAGCAATATTGAAGGTTAGGTACTACATCTTCCAGATCTGCAATAACAGGTTTGGTGAAGTATTATCTTCTGGGAGAGGGGAATGATGCAGGGCAACTGACTCACTGTTCCACAGTCTGGTTTACGCCTTTCAGGCAAAACTGCCATCTGTGCCATCAGTGCAGCTCCACCACTCCCAGGAATTGTAGGAGCTTTAGGGTGAAAAACAACACTCATCTTTTCTCACTCACCTGATCCTACCTGGAAAATTGAGAGGGCAGTAGCTTAAAGTGCCTGTAGCCATCCAGACCACCTGGCATTGAAAATCTCACCCGTGCTGCTGCTGCTGCTGCTGGACCTGCCTGGATGTTGGAAACAGTGGGGCATACTACGAAAGCACTCAGTATAGACAGGGTTTGTGACTGTGGAACTGCAAAGGTTCAAAAGCCTCTTCTGAGCAGAAGACAGATGATACAGAAGCCTGATCAGTCCTTGCAGGCTTTTGTGGCCAGGAAGGTGTTGGCAACATTGCTGTAAAACGGGTTATAAATCCTTATGACTTGGATCGTTAAAGAACTACAGCTCTCATTACTTCTCTCTGCTCTGCTCCACAGCAGAGGACTTCATTGAACAAAGATGAGGAAGAAAATCCTCTCTGCTTCCAGGAGAAACTGGAAGGTGAAGAAGCACACTGCGTTCACACGCTTTTCTTTGGTTTCTTGTTTCACTTTGCTTCCAGCTCCATTGAGTGACACATGTTCTTGGTTTCCTCCATGACATATGTGCAATCCTCTGGTCTTGCCTCATCAGACCATATCCCAACCGTGTCACCACCTCAGCTACTACATTTTTCCTATGCATTCACCTTCCTCATCCAAATAATTTCCTTTCTTTTTTTTCCTTTTCATGTTTTTATTTTGTTGGGGGTTTTTCCTCTATGGCTTTCACCTGTGTGCTTGTCTACTTGGGACTGACATTACCAATTGATTTCACATAATGCACACAGGACAGCCTAAATATATATTCCTGTCTTTGGGTGTAGGGTTCGGACATTAAAATCAATGCCTTGGAGGTGAAAGGCTTCATCACCCATAAATAACTCTTAAACTGCTCATTTCAGCTCCTCAAACAGAGTATCGACAATGGAATATGTCATTTGGAAGATGAAATGTGAAAATATAAATGCTGTGCTCACGTGCTGAAGTTTCCTCAGCTGGAGGGAATTCTGGTGGAAATGGGGAATAACAGTGGGTTAGTGCTTCCCCACAAAATGGATAAGGAGATTTTAAATTTGTTTTTTGTAATAATAAAGAAATCCCAGTAATAATTTTAGCCCATTGTTGAGCAATGAATAAGAAATGAATAATCACATGCTGTGTAATTAACTTAGGGTTACACCAGCAAACAGTGCAAATTTCCAGTTGGAAATGAGCAAGTCAAGTGTGGGACAGGTTAGTCCTGAGAGGGGGGATCTGTTCTCACTTCTGCTGCTGAGCTACTCTCAAATGTTGAGACAGGTCATCTCACTTCTCTGTGTCTCACCTTCTCTGTGAAACAAAAAGAATGATATATTTAAAGTGCTTGCAGATCAATGGAGGAAAACTTTGTGTAATAGGGAAGGTATTATTAAGATCCTAATGATGCCATGAGAGAAAATGATCGATAATTATTTATAGTTTTCTTTGCTGTTTAGGAGGTATTTATCTACTGGCTGTATTTTCTACAGTCAAATGCACAACACCTGAGTGTTGTCACTGTCTTGCAGAACATACAAGTCTTTTTGTATCTATATGATATAAAGATGAAAAACAGGTTAAATTCTAGTATGTCATTTCTCTCAAGGCTGGAGGGCCAAAGTCAAAGGAAAATCTAATGATTTACTGCATGAGCAAGTGCAAAATCTATGCATTAATAAATTCTACAGGACTGTATATGCATGCTTTACTCATACTATATTTTAAGCTTGAATTTTTTTAGGAATTAAAATAAAAAAGATTGCTTTCAAAAATTGCCCCACATCAAGTAATCTATGTTTAAGGAATCGCGTATTTATTTTTAAAGTAACCTCATTACTACCAGGCTACTTTTTCCTTTTGACTGTAAAGCAGAGTGCTTATCTTCCATATTTTCATAATGAAAGCTCCCAAGCACGGGATGCTGTGGCAGATTTACAGCCTGTGAGCAGCAGAACTGACAGGCATTTTAATATGAAAGGAGATATGATGTCTTTAATGTACAGTGATGTCACTTCTAACAAGGTAGAAGCGTGCTTTTTGCACCGCAATCACCATAAGAAGTGAAACCTGTCTGCTTCAGGAGTCACCTTTTAACCCAGGAAAAGGTCACAAATAATAGAAAAAAGACGGGACTCTGCTTACTCAGGTGGAAGGGCGCTCTGACGTTGGAGGAGCAAGGCTATTGTGGATGTGCATTATCTCCAGGAAGCTGAAGCTACAAAGAGTCCAGCTAGAGCTAACCTTGAGAACAGAAAAGGAAAGGATAATGAAAATCCTCAAGGGAGTGTTAAACTGAAAGCCAGATTGCCTGTTGACCACCCTTTTTCCTTTTATCCAGCATTGATTGGACCTAATAACTTGAAAGTGATATTGACAGCAATATAGTCCACCATTACCTGGACACATGATTATTTCATTGAGAGAAAGGACAGAAACCCAGTACCAAAACCTATTTCATTCTACATTAGACCAGAGAATTTACTACTTTGTCTAGGAAATATTTGCCAGTCATTTTAAAGGCTGATTTAAAATGTGAGTTTCTTAAATGCGCTCCCAGCTCCTGACTGAAAGCTTTTATCATGTCATTCTGAAGATGCACCATTGTTAAACATCATATACAAGAGCATAAGATTAAAAGGCCATAAAATAGCAAGAAATCTCAATGTCCAATAAGTACATTGTGTTAGCATTAGGCTGGTGACTTTGGTTAAAGGCAGGAAATTAAAATACGTTGTCATATATATAGATACAGCTATCTTCTCAAGAGAGTTGCTTCCTCTAAACTAAAATTTCAGAAAATCAACTTTGGTTATTATGTCCTTTGGTATTTTGGCAGTTTGATCTTCAAGGGATTGCAATAAGGAGGAAAAGAACAACATAAGAAGTAATTACGTTGTTTTCTATTATCTTTGCAGAAATCCTGATTTTAAATTAAAATGGTTTTCAGGAGGCTCTGAACCATCATGAACCATCTGAACCATCAGAAGGCATCTGAACCATTTCCTAACCAGCGTGCTGGGTCACAGAAACAGTGATAGGTAAGATAAAACAAGGAGGAAATCACAGCATTGAACAATTAGTATAGTGTTATCTCCAAAATGAAGCACTGGTGTCAATACAGCTGCATCTCTGTGTGTCTGGCAAAATCAGAAGTGGTGGTTGACCTCATGAGGATGCCTGTAATATTCCACAGCTAGTCCTATGTTCTTTTGAATTTAATTTTTATAGATTGGTATATTCTTAGAGGTGATGTGATTGGTTATCATTTACTTTGAAACAGTGGTCTCCCTTCCTCCCTCTTCAAAATGGAGGGAAGAGGAACTGCAAATTCAAGTTTACATACAGAAACAATCAAGTCACATTTCAGTAGAAAATGTCAGAAATACTGGCAGTATCAGTGAATTCTTCTCCCCATCTTAAGCCTGTTCTTCCAACAGCAAAGGTACCTTTTGAAGATAAGCCCTGTGTTTGCTTAGAGTTATAATATTTTAATTATATTTTCTGAAAAGTAAAAATACTGAGAAATGGGATACAATGTGATACTGCTGTAGATCCATAGATCCCTGAAAAAATAAATCTGATGTCATTAATGTAAGGTAATGGTTTGAAAGGCCCTGTAATAACTTTTAAAGGTCCCGTGTCTGGAGAGGAAAGCAGCTTGACAGACACAAGTCGTGAACTGCTTTGCTTTCCACGCTGCCTTATATCTGTCAATATATTGGTTATGGAGCTGTGCCGAGGCCACTCTCCAAAGGCAGACTGTCACATTTCTCAAAAGATAAAACATCCCTAAGGGTACAAAGAATTCAGGGACACAAGCTGATAGACAGGAGCAGCGCTGCAACTCTAACATTTTATGGCTGAGTTCAACGAGTGAGCCCTTTACCGGATAATTGAATTGATGAAAGGCCTACAGTTGCCCCGATTAAGCTTGTTCCTTCTCCATATGTAAGACTCAGGACAGTTTAAGCAAAAATTGAAGAAGAAATTCAAGAGAGAGACATTCATAAGCCTTTGAAAATTGGTCTCACATGAAAATCTTGCCATTTGTTATGTTATGTGTGCTCTTTGTCCATATAAAGAATCCTGTTGTCCAAGAAGTGCTATTTGCAGCAGTCCTTTTTTTTTTTTTCTTCTAACTAAGGATTTTTAAATATTTTTAGAACATGTCTTGCTGCTTCATGACTCATTCCCCTTACGATCTTTGGTATTTTTCCCATTTGTGATCATGCAGCATCCCTGTGGCATATGGTCACCTGGGAAAGTATTATTAGGGAAGAAATTAAGGGATTTTAGCTATTTTTAACGATTCTTGGAAGACTGAAATGTGGAAGAAGAGCGACATCAAAGCAACGTTTTTCAATCTGCATTACATATTACATCAACCAGTCTCGTTCATTTGTGCTTTCCATAATGTATCCCTCTATTGTATCTTTATTCATAACTGAATTGAAAATTGTTTGGACAATGTACTTTGCCTCTGCAATGTGCTTGTCCAGTGCCAAGTGCAAGAGGGTGATGGTCCATGACGGGGACCCTTAAGTGCTATGATAATACAATTTTTAAATAATTGTATATTGGAGCTCATTATTTCGTGCTGATGAAAGAGAAGAGCCAGGAGATATGTAACCAAGTACACAGGTAAGGAGGACACACCTTCCAGTGTGATGAAAGGGAAAAGGAAGTATGATCTAATTCTTCAGGCCTAAACTTAGATTTAGCATTTTAAGTATTAGCAGCAGGATGCCATGGCAGTGTGAGGGTACAGTCAGAAGCAGGACTTATTTTTCACTGTTCAGCAGTAGATCATGTCCTGTGTGAAGTTATGAAAGTTATCATGAGATCTCTTAAATAATCCTAACAGAAATTTACTTCTACGAACACAACTTTTTATTTATGAACACTAGCTGTGGTTGGCTACTACAGAACACAGCTGACCAATATAATAATTTAGAGATTTCGAATTTGTGACAGGTCCTTCAGACCCTGTCTTTTCACTCTGTCAAGTTTAAGGGCAATGACTGGAAATAGGCAAATTTCAATCTCTTTTCATACTGTATTCCTGTTATTCTTCTTAAGACATTAAAGACATTATACCTGAGCCTATAATTAATCAGTAAGATCAACAGGCTGGCAGCCACTTATTTTCAACATAAACTCCATGGTTTACCTGTACCAAAGCTTCATTTTTTTGAACATTTCATTTCCAAATTTCACCTATAGAGACAGCAAGCTACCAAGAGAATCCAGTGCTGGCATCTTGACTGGGCAGTGCCTATGGTTTCATTTGTTCTTGGGCTGCACAGCCAGACAACATCCTTGCTAGACCAGGACCGTCAGATGTGCCCAGATAATCTGCACTAATCAGTGTAAGTCTGATATAAGTAACTTAATATGGCTTATAAGTTACAGCACTTGGCTAACGTGCTTACACTCTCTCCCTATATATATATATATATATATATGCTGAGTGTTCTGATAAAATATTTTAGGGAAAAAAATTATTTCATTCACAGTTTATTTTTGTTTGTAATGTTTAGTGCAATATTTATATATGTTTAGTGCAATTACATATTTACACCACTCTTACAGGTTCATCAAATATTATACCATATGCTTAAGTATTTATTATTTTCTTTAAATAAGACTGGGTTATAACTGCAATTTTTAATTCTACCCAAACTGTTTTCGGATTCCTTCCATGCATGTGGTAACATTCGCCATTCTATTTAATTAACCAGATTGGTGAGAATGTTTGATTTTTTTTTAAAGCACCTTCTCTTTATGGAGAATTAAAGGTCATAGCTGGAAAACTGGCCAGGCGAGGTCAGTCATTTCTGAGTGTTTTGTTAATTTTTCCTGGTTAATGGTCCTTTCAAATTCAGATTGCACAATTACTTCAGACTTGCATCAAACACTCCTCAGAACTTGCAGCTCACAGTGGGAAAAGATAACCTATTTCCTTCAAGCACTGCAGCTCTATCTGTGAACTATTGGCATCACACGAAGGTTGATTAAAGTTCTGCCGACACCTAATGTGCACAAGGGAAAAAATAAAAATTGCCCTCCTTGCCTATCAAATGATAGCTATCTCAAATTCCAGCTGCCTGTCTCTGAGGTCTGAAACGGACTGATTCTGTTTATCAGTTAGAGTGCCAGTGTTTACAGCAACATCCAGAGGGTGATGCTGATGAGGGCCCACAGTCCTGGCTCCAGGGGAACACTTCAGTATTAACCTCGGTGCTGGGTCGAGCACTGTCCCCTTTAATGAGGGATTTTAGGCCTTCCCAGGCAGGTGCATCGTGAGCTGAAGTGTTACATAACCTTTTCTACCTTATCATGTCAGGTGACAAATTTAAATCACAGTGGGCTGAAAAAGGCTTGCTCAGCACTACAGATAATTTAATTCTTCCATCATTGTTCCTCTTTATCTCCTGTCGACGTGCTCCAGACTATAAAACAATGATAGAAACCATGTTCAGATAAACATAAACCTTATGAAGGTGTCCAGTGGGCTTTGTGCCCTTCCCCTTGTTCACCTCTGTGAACGGCAGATCAGGGTGCTGTTGGTGAAGAGGGAGGAGTGATCCGTGCTTTGGGATCCACTTGTCTGTGTGTGACAGACCTCCTTCCAAGGCCTCAACAGCCTTTCCCTACCTAATGTGCAGCCCGTGGGGCTTTGTGGGGGGCTCTTGGTCGTGGATGGGGATGTATGAGTTTAACCTAGCCCTCTTCTGCATGGTGTGATTCTGCCCGTCTCTGTTTCCTTGGAGTTCCTATTTTTAATATCATATGCATGTCTCCAGAAAATTACCTAGTTAGGCTTATAGTGAAAAGTTTCCTGGGAACCACCAGCTTTTTATCTGTTCCACAATGGGCTCACTCATAAAATAGGCTTGAAATACACCTCATTTCTCTTCAAGTTTTGGAGGATAAAAGCAGTTTATTTCATTAGTCATCAGTCAGGGACCAAACAGCTCATAGATCTGAAAGCACTGAATCCAAGTATCATAATTTATGGTTGGGAGGCATCATAATTCAGTCAAATATGCTGCTTTCCCCAAGAATTACATAAGAATTACCACTTTGATGCTGCTTTGGCTCCTGGATAAGCCACCTAAACATTTTGTGACTCCTCTTTTATAGAAAGTGCATAGTGGGACATATATTGTCACTGTAAAGGGCTTGGAGGCAGGGCCAGGGCCTCTTTGCTACACTAACAATAGCAGTGATCTTTGAGGCAGGACAGCAGTGAGATGCAGAAATTGTCAGCAGTGCTTGCTCTTGTGGTGTAACCCAGCCAGAAACTCAGCCCCACTCGCTCCCTCCCTCCTGGTGTGATGGGGGAGAGAATTGGAAGGGTAAGAGTGAGAAAATTAATGGGTTGAGATAAAAGCAGTTTAGTAGGTAAAGCAAAAGCCACAGGTGCAAGCAAAGCCAAACGTGGAGTTCAGTCACCACGTCCCAAGAACAGGCAGGTGTTTGGCCATGGCCTGGAAATCTGGGCTCCATCACATGTAATGGGGACTTGGGAAGACAAACTCCTATCACTCTGAACATCCCCCTCTGATTCTTTCTTCCCCAATTTTACATGCTGAGCATGACTCCGTATGTTATGGGATATCTCTTGGGTCAGTTGGAATCACCTGTCCTGGCTGTGTCCCCTCCCAGCTCCTTGTGCACCCCCAGCCCCCTCGCTGCTGAGGTGGGGTGAGAGGCAGAAAAGGCCTTGGCTTTGTGTAAGCCCTGCTCAGCAATAACAAAAACATCCCTGTGTTATCAGCACTGTTTCCAGCACAAACCCCAAACATAGATCCATATCAGCTAACTATGAAAAAAAATTAAGCCCCCCAAGCCAAAATCAGCACACCTACTCTGCCAGGTGCGTGGAGAAAAGCAAGTCTGTTGAGCAGCTTCCAGGGCTACAATGGCTTGGTGATGCCAGAGAGCACCTGTAGCCACTTGGCTATCCAGGGTCTGACTTCTGCTGCCTCTGGAAGGCCAACCAGATGTAGTGACGTGACACTCAGGAAACGAAAGCAAAGCTCTCTCCTAAGAGCTAAGATCATTAGTGGATGTCTAAAGGGGAATACTTGTTGCAACATTGATTTATGCAGTCTTTTAATTGCATTAAAATAGGTGTAGCCAGTTCGATGTTTGCAGTGGAGTGAGTTTTTATGAGGCCAGACTAATGAATGAGCCCCTCTGCACCCTCTGAAATCATTTGAGTCCCTCCCTTGTGTATAGATCAAAGTTACAGCAGCAGCCACAGCACAAGTGTGGCAGTGCCTGGAGAACAGTCCAGTGCAGACCCATCAGTCAATGTCCTATTGATACACTAACAAAAATGGACTAGTAGTGTGTCAATGCTAAAATGTTGCCCTGGTTTAATATGTGTGCCTTTTTCCAGAGCTAATGTAATTTCAATGATATCCTCTATAATTAAGTATCGTTAATAACCATGTGTTTTATTAAATTTAAAATGTCCTGGAAGTGTCAGTCATCTTCTTGCATATGGTACAATGGAGAGGGCTGCAGTAGATCCATATGGAGGCCAAAAGCCAGCCGAGAGAAGTGGAAAGAAGTTTCAATTAGTGGAGGGAGCTTCACAGCAAGAAAAATATGCTGATGCTGTAAACGTCTTCATTCAGACCCTCCCATTCACTTAGGCATGTTAGAGACAGGCCTCCAGTGAAGTCACTACTGAAACTGAGGAGGATAAGCAATAGCTTTTCAGACATGATCTATTCCTGGTAGCTGATGATTGATTTTAGACGTTTGAATAAATGCACCTACCTTTTCTTCCTAGTGATAGTGTTGTTTCTGGTGCATAAAAGTGTTGCATTACACTGCCACATTTCTAGAGTGCAGCGGCAGCAATAGCTGTATTTCAGGTGCCCTTCTTAATCATTCAGATCCAAGAAAAGAACATGCCTTTGAGCTGCCTGAGGGACAGAGTGATTGGCATCAAGGATGAGCACACCTCCTGTCCAGGCTGTGGGCCCAAGGTCAGTGAGAAGCTGGTGCTGATCAATGCCACCGGGACATAGCCGCCAATAATAAAGGAAATCCATGGCAGGAGAGGGCTGTGCCTCACACCACAAAGTGCCTCTTGTTAGCAGCAACGCTGTGCCCTGAGTGGACAAGCCATGGGCTAAGGAATAAGATGGCTTCCTTTTCTAGGATGACAGAATGCAATTGTTTGTCAAAACTAGTGGGCTGTGCAATCGGTTATTTTATAACAGCAGTGTCAAGTGTTCTGCGTGTTACGATTATGTTGTGTAATGCAAGAAAAATATAGAGCTGGCAGCTAAATTTGTTTTGCTAACTGTAACCTTTACTACGATCCAAGAAGTGTTTATCTTGCCCCATATCAGTATTTTATTCACCATAACACTACTCCTTTGCGATGCAGAATTACACATAAGCACTTTTTCTTTCTTCTGCATCTATACAATACTTTATGGAGAGCAATGTCAGCAGCACTGTAGGAACAGGATTCAGGAGTGACAGAAGCTTCCTCTTATCTCCACTGCTGTAATTCTTGCAGGCCTGATCCAAATCCACTGGAAGTTTTTACAAAAAGCTTCGATTTGTTTCACTGATCTTTGCAAGAAGTCCCAAGAGACATTTGTCAACCTTTCAGAGAAGAATTGTCAAATAATGAGAGTCCCACTTTGGTCAGTCAGGGGCTGATCCTTAAATGCTGGTCTCCAAACTTTTTGGATCATATCAGCAAAAGAATACACCCTCACTCTATGTAAAATCAATTATTTATTTATGAAGTATAAACATATACTACTGTACTAATTTATATATATTATAAAACATGCACAAAATAGAAATTTAAAAAAGGATGAGTCAAAAATGAAATTGATTAAATGATCTTTTAGAAATTTATTTGTCAATGGCACACACATAAAGAATTTCTTCCTTCATCCCAGTGGTCTATCTTGTGTGTACTCCACTTTGGAGACCACCATCTTAAAAAGTCCATTCATTCACAGTGGCAATTTTACATCATCTACCACCCAGAAGTTATTTATATACAGCTTCTTGTATGTGCACCTCTGTTTGGAAACCATTTATGTCACTCAGAAGTTTGAACACTTTATAATATTGTCTACGGCAAAATCCTTCTCAGTTTCTCCATTTGTAAAATGAAAAAAAAAACCAGGGAATTTAAGAAGGTTACACATCCTGCAGGATTTTTTGAGAAGGTAACTAATGGGCTACTACTATTACTATAAGTCTTACAGGCTGCTGAACTTTTTAGCATTTGGGTTTCCTGGACAAAAACTATCCTGGGCCAACTATGGAGATTGGTAAATGAGCCTGATACTACCCTTTTACATCCTAAGAGTGATCTCATAGTTATCATAATTTAAGTTATGATGCCAGAACCATGCTTCTTCCACAAACTAAATTATTCAGCAGAGAATTGTAATAAAAGGAGGCTATCTGTCAGATTATGGTTTAACTAGAGCCGAGCCAAATTTTGGATTCAGCCATTAAAGCAGCTGTAATCAGCCCTGATGTAAATTGAACTTTGTCTAAAAATCTGTTTTCATTTTGCTTTGATTTTTTTTTTTTCCCTAATGACCATTCATTATGGATGTGAACTTATCTTCTCTTTCTGGATATGTGTAAATATTTTGACGCTTCTGTTTGCTGATTCCCATTATGTTTGAACTCTGCTTATTGGAGCCAAGTTTCCTCAGGTTGTCTCTCCTGTTCTCCTGACTCTTGAGCTGATTCCACTGCAATGCTGTTGTCCAAAAGAATTTTCATGCTGCTTGACCCTGTTTGCACATGCTCTTGCCTCCTTAATTTTCCTCCCCAGAGCATATTATTAAGTATATCAGAAGTAAATATGCTAATATTTCAATAAGAAAACCCCAAATAAAATTAATTGACACCATTATTAAGATATCTGAAAAAAATCACATTTATTTTATGAAAGGCACAATTTCCAGAGGTACAAAAATATTCAACATGCACAAAAGCTGCTCACCTAAGTGTCACTCTGAAATTTTGAAATCTCTTTCATAGTTATCTTTCCCTTGTCTATTTTATGGCATTAGGACAGAGAACGTGTCTATTTAATGCCTACATTAAAATGTAGCATGTCTACATTGAAATATTCAGTTACTATTGGCCACTGTAAAATCAAATGATCACTAACTTCCTCAGATCTTGCCATTATATTAAAATCATTATCATCCCATCTTTTTTTGGAAGGAAACATTGTTTTAGGTGAACATCCTAAGGCAATATTTAAAAGTAGATTTCTTCTTTATTTTTAATATATGCCATTTGTTTCATGCAAATTAAGTAATGTAGGGAAAAGAGGCACAGCCCTGGGGTGTCGTTACCCTGTTAATATTGCCATAACCAGCTTCGTGAAAAGGGAAAAAAGGTTAAGATAATATAGGGCACCATAGAATATAAAGTCCCACCACATGATAAGAAGTCATGGAGTTAACATTAAAGATTTCAGGATGAAACCTTGGTGTAAGAAGCGTCTTGCAATAAAGGGTTGGAAACATTGGCTCTCACCGCTTGAAATATGTTCACAGGAGAAGCGCTGGAGTCTGTCCCACCATGAGCTCAAACAGGAGCTCGCCACTCCCTAGAGCAGGGTGCAGTAGAAATTAACTCAGTAGTGCCTTGTCTTGTGCTGTCACAGGAACTCTGTCACTATACTGGACTTCATCTATCAGATCGATGTGGTGTGTAATCCATACAACAGCAGCTCCTGGGAAGGATGGCATTTAACTGTTACTGGTTTATTCACGGCTGGAACAGAGCTTACCTAGAAGCTCAGTTCAAAAAATCGCCCAAGCAGAAGTGAAAAAAAAGCTTTGTTTGGGTAAAATTAATGAAACCAATTAACTCAGAGCTGTGCATTTTGGAAGAAGGCAATGAGAGGTCTCTGCAAATTCTAGAAGGCCAAGGAATCATCATTTAGAATATTTTTTTATGTAAGTATGTATGTGTGTGTTATGTATGTGAAATATATGTATTTGTGTACGTGTTTATGATAAAAGCACAGCATTTGCACAGTAGGCAGTAACACCCAGTTAGTGCTGACTTATAGGTAACAAGAAGAAAGTGAGCAGGTGACTTGCTCCTAGCAATGTCATCTTTGTCCCTTTGTCAGCCGGGACTATATCAGCAGCAGTTTACTGTCATTGCCATCAGGGTCAGCAGATCTCAGATCTTATAGGCTACCTGTTGTTCATTACACACAGATTTAGAACCATTACCATGCAATATTAATTCTGATTTTAAAAGCATCCTGTAACTTCAGTAATACATGTAGCATTTACACATAAATAACCTTTGCATCTGAATCTAGGTCAGCTCGTTGTCTCTGTCAGGAAAATAATCCCTAATACCTGTTTATGTCAGATTGAGGAAACTGATCTTAGCCACCTTTGAAGGCAAAGGTTGTCAAGTCTTCCTGACTGCAACAATCTCACACAAAGGAAGTACCTCTGGCAAGTTGATTGTATTTATCCATCTTGCAAGCAGTTGCCCAGCGTGTGGATTTCATCTCCTCCTCTGCAGGAGCATTTTGCAGCCAATAGATACCTGCAGGATGCACAGGCACAGAACTGGTGAAGGCTCACCACGTTCCTGAACCTGAAACCACACATATTTAAGTATGACAGTGGACCTAGTGAAGGAATTGTGACTATTTGCATAACTTAAGGCAAGTTTTGGGACTGTGCTGGCTAGCATCAAATTTAATACTACAAAAGCAATAGATTCATTTGATTCCAGATTTTTTAAAATGTTGAATTGGGTAATGTGAAATTAATATTTGTGCAGAAAAATGCAATTACAGTGGAAATAACAGATTTTCTTACTATTATTTTCTAATTATTTTTTCTTTTTACCAAATAAGCATTAAGAACATATCAAAATTCTTCATTAATTTACATTTAATGCTCTTTCCTAATTTTTTTTACAGTGATTTAGTTTATTTCTTCTTAGTCAAAGTGGTTGGAAGGGGTTCTGACTTCCCCAGAGGCCTTCATAAATCATGCTAAACAAGACACATATCTCTGTTGTATAGAACTCAGCTAGGAGGGGGATGTTACTTCCATCTATGCAGTTTGAATTTGTGTCATCTACATTTCTGCCGATGCCACAACAGAAGGGAAAAAAAAGTCCTCAAGTTTCTGACATTTTACAGGCAATTTCAAAATTCCATTGCTATTTAGAGGACATTTGGATTAAGACAAGAATTTTTGTCCTGGACTTTCAGAGGCGTTTGAAGTGCATCCTGAAGTATGAAGTATAAAATGGAAATACTTTCATAAGGAATTACTGCTTCTGAAACAGGAATGCTTTGCATAAATTTGTTGACATTTGGTGGATTATTTCTGTGTCTGTCTGAGGTTGTCTGCACTTCAGAATTTTCCACTATTGCTACTCTGCATGTGACACTAGCAGAGCCTCAACTGTAGACAAGCCATGTGTGTCCTTACCAAGAGATAGCAACTTTTTTCAGAGCAGATTTGGATGCCACAGCAGTATAAATGACAGCGTCTGCTGGTACATGAGAAGCAGGCAGGCAAGCTCTGAGCACCTCTCCGCAGGCACCCTTTCTCTTGTGACAGTAGCCACTGAGAGAAACCTTGTCACATGGAAGACAGGGTTAATGTGCTCTGAAACTGTGTATGTGCTTCTCGTTGTTGCATTGTGAACCAAAACGTGAGTAGAAATACTTGTACAGAAGCTGTGTGAAGAATTTAAGGACTCCTGGCCAACTGGTTGAGAGAGACTGGGAGGGTCAGTGGAGTGTGGCCAGGCCTGTGGCTGTCCATGCTGCCCACCTGCAGCCGTCTGTCTTCTGCCCTGCTTCTCTGGTGGACCAGAGCTTACACCACCAGAACAATGCTTGGGACAGCAAAATATTGAGAGATGGATGTTCTTGGCTGTCTGAGTTTGCTCTCTGGTTGTGAAGGACATAACTTTATGTTTATATATCTGACCATGGGTGTTTGCCACACCACCAAGTTACATGGAAATAGAGTGATATATGTGGGACAACAGAGAACCCATCCAGGCTTCCCAATCAAAGTGCTGTCTCTAAGCAGCCTGTTGTCACTTAGGAGCAGGATCTGACCTGCAGATCTGTCTGGTGTTCTTATGTGCCTACTGTTTGTCTCCAAGGTGCAGCTGCTTCTGGAAGGGAGCTTTGCAGCTCTACAGACTCCTAGAGCTCAGCTTGTTCTTCATGCCTAGGTGAGTGGCAGCTTTGGCCGTTGATACTTGAGGATACAGCTGAGGTGTCTTCAGCTGGATTTCTAGCTGAAGCATGCCTTATGATATTGGATGTTTCCACAGTCTCCAGTTCTTGGAGCTATGGGAGAATGTACAAATATCCATTTCCTTGCAGAGGTTCAGGTTACACAAGCTTTTGGGTTTGTAAGCTGTCTGAGAGGTCAAATCCAGTCAAATGCTTGTGTGGCTTATCTTGTATTAAATATTGCTGTAGTCATCTTATCTATCTGAGAAAGGTGAAGGGTTCAGTGACCCCGAGACTTGAATCTGTGGTGCCAGGGAGTCAGGGAATTTTTCAAACTTGCTGTATTATGCTTATCCTCTTACAGTCTGACTTTTTTTTTTAAAGGTGGTGTTAAAGACTGCAATACAGTTAAAAAGGTAACGTTAAGGAAAAGAACCAATCTCTGATTGTATTCATTTGTAAGCCTTGCTTATGCTCTGATCCTACAAAGCGTGATCACCTCAAGGAAAAGGGATTTTAACTTCTGTAGGCTTCAGTGGGAATTCTTGTACTGTATGCTCAGTCAGAAATCGGAAGAAAAGGATCTTGAACAGAGTTCAGAAATGTCTTTGGAGCTCACTCATGGCAACACTCACAAACTTGTCGACAAGTTCACCATTTTTAAGGGCTTCTACAACTCTCAGATCTCACAGCTGTGGTAATATAAGCATATTTGCTATCATTATACAGACAAACAAATGTCTAATCTGTGTGGCTGAGAAAAATGTAAAAACACTGAATCCATTTATCTCAACAGCAGCAGACCAACCCAATGACTGAAATATCACAGTATAGTGATAGTAATATAGTATATAGAAGTACAGTAATTCTTAAAACAAGCTCATGGTATTTTTTTTATGTTTAGAGTTATCAATCCTAGCAGTTTCAGGTTTATTTCCTGCTACCCTATTGTGTTTCTTATTTTAAGTTTTGGACAACAAAATTGCTACATCTCTTTACACGCGGGAGCAAGCTAATCCTCTAAAAATTCTGAGACCTAGACTGCTTGTCTTGGGTTTTAGTGAGTGGCTTGCTGGGCTACTACTGGCCCTCTTAAAGGTGATTCTAATGCTTCTGTGAAAGGGCTTTCATGGACTGAAGAAGCCCTGCTATGTGCTACAAAATGTTGATGTTTTCTCTATGTTGTCTGATACATTCAAAGTAATTTCACAAGTTGTTCCCACAAATCGGGGGATCAGGTTAACATAAGAAGCAGCACCTTCCCTGTGAGCCCTGAGCTACTGTCTCAACCAGGCTCATAATATGCTGAAATGATGAGCAGTATTTTTGTTCAAAGCTTTTGGCTATTCTTTCTGGACAGAAGCACTCTAATTCCTTAAAACTTTTCGAAGTATCTCTTCTAAATAACACTGATACACACAAAAAACTGCTTTTCTGTTTGCCTGCCTGGAGTGTGTAATCTCATATCTGAACAATGTAATTTATTATCAATATCTGAAGTGGATTGCTACAGCTTCCCCCATATATTAATAGCTATAGCTATTATTTTCTAAAGAAGGATCTCCTGGGCCCTTCTTGTGATATAAGCATTGCTGCTAACCGGGTAGCTGGCTGGAAAGGATGATAGTGTCCCCTGCTATTATAAATCTAGTGAGCTCACCTTTAAATGTCTGTCTCTATTCTCCCCTTTGGGCATTGTTCCAGTCACTTTTTGGCCTTTTTATTTTAAAGAAAAATCCTGTCCATATGGTCAAAGGAGGAAGTATACTTGCTCTCGGATTCACTTAATGTGTGCCTGTTCTGTATATTTTGGAACTGAGCTGCCATTGTGCAGGAGAGGAAAAAATAGCCATCTTCAATGAAAATCTAAATTAGTAGCCTGCATGCATCAAATAAGAATAAAAGCCCATGCTGGAGGATACAGTAGATCTAAATATGCATGCCCTGATTCACGTAGACGGCCAAACTCTTTCAAACAGAAACATAATTTGACCTATGAAGTAATTAATGCCATGATTATGGGGAAGGAAAACACCACAGTTCAGCCTGCAGCCGGACTGCTTTCCATTAATAGAAAGCTCTATTATTCCCTCCCCCCACCCCATACTTATCTCGGTTTTAAAAATTATGTTGGCTGCAAAATTCCTGTCTGCGCTGAAGGCACAGCAGAATGTTTCGGCAAAATTTCAATAAAGTTGGTGTGAGTTTCCCAAGTTATCTGATTGTGGTTTTGTTCCTCTGTTACCTGAAAAGGGTGGCTCACTTCTACTTCGGTCTTGCCGTATAAATCCCTTTTACCAGATTTTTGAGGAAGACAGATTGGCTTAATTAAAACATGTCTCTTGGTTTTATTCTAGTTAATTCTGAGACCAGTCTCCCACACACCAGTATCAATGGGATTTTTCCTGCTGGATTTAGGAGAAAGAAGAATACCAGCTGAAATCTAGAAAGATCATGAGAGGGGTTTTTTTCACACAACCTGTAATTGTGTGCTGCAGGGTTTTGTGAATCTCACTTTTTTGTATATATTGAAAATGTAGTCAGACAACTTAATGAGAGTAAAACCTATCAGGGACTTTCAAATACATAGATAGTAACTCTTTAAAAAATACTTATAAAAATAATCCCTGAATCTTAGATCACTATAAACTATCAGACTATACTGAGGATGTGTCACTGCATGTTTGCCACTTCTTATTCACTTCCTGAGGCATTTGCTGTTGGCTTCTGCTGGAGGAATGGTACCTGATGGTCTGGACCTTTGATTTGATCACTCTGTTCAGTCTGAAGTATGTCAACAAAATATTAACTTTGACTCAAAGTGTCCTATTCTACGATCACTTTTGACAATTACAAGCACAAGGAACATGGTCATATTTTCAAATTCTGGGGTAAAATATGTGGATACCTAAAATGTGATCTGAAACTTTTGCATTATTTGAGGGAACACTTTTTCAGAATAAGAGCCTGAAGTGCCAGGAACAGTGAAGAAGTATCATAGGTTAGGCCTACATCCTGCACAGAAGCTCATTTATAAATGGTCCCTCTCTCTCCACTTAAGACAGCTATAAAATCAAGCTGATAATGTTTATACTTAGTTTTGGAAAGAGCTTTGAGAGCTAGAAATAAATGCTTACTCTGCAAATGCAAAGATTTATTTTTTTACATGCAGTGATTGCAACTGAGTAAAAATGGGAAGAGGATCAAAAACATTTGGAAGACTCAAGATCAAAAATGACTGTCAGTGACACTAATTTTCCTAATGTTTTAGGTGCTTTCGTATGTCCTCTAGGGAGGCTAATATGCATCCAAGAAGAAGCTTTGGCATTATGCGCCTTAACTTTTTGATGGCTGGCACCTGACGTGCAGTTCCAAACCTTACGTTGGGCACCGCATTTCTGGCTGTGTGAATACTGAACGCGTTTTGCCAACAGGAGAGCAATGGAGTTGCCTCAGAACACTGAGCTTGAAGGCAAGAGCCCTCCGCTAGGTAGAAATTAATTTTTCAAAGGAGTAAAGACCTTGCTGTTACACAAATTTTGCTGGGATTTAAAGATATTTCTCATCTTAGGCATCTCCTTCTTTGTTTTGGGAAGATTTGTCCCCAAAACCTCAGATATAAAAGAGTTGGGATCTTTGCAAAACCCTATTTTATAATAAACCCCATGTAACAAATACTGACTCTGGCCTTAAATTAAAACAGAATAATTTATTGCCAGAGTTGGACTACTCCCCTTGAAGATGTCCAAAGCATCAACTGGGCATCTTCAAGGCCTGCTAGGGCAGAGATGGACGAGGATAAGGCTGGCTGTAGGCCAGCAAAGCTTTGCTCCCAACAAAGCAAGGGAGAAGTGTGATGATTACACCTTGGCCAGCCCGTGCTATCCTGGCTCTAGGCTGTTCTATGGAAAGATGTGTAAGGACAGAGTCAGGGTTTTGAAGAAGCTGTGACACTGAAATTCAGCACCCTGGGACCACCCTTGCTGTAAATGCCAGCATCTGGGAACCAACGAGCTCATCTAGACACAAAATCAATGTTTAGTTAAAATCCATGATTTTTCCACAGGTTTTTAAGGCCAATACAATAGCAGAGTCCAAGAACTGGCTCTGAGAGTGCAGTGCTTTAATACAGAGGTCCAGTTAAAGTACCCTGGAAGCCTGGCACAGGCTTATAGAATGGTTAATCCATCTTCCCTCTCTGCCTCTGCTGTTCCTGCACATTTGAACTGTCATATCCTTTCTCCATTATGTAATAGCCTAGAGGTCACACATGTTCCTCTGCTTTGAATAATACATCTCGATGAAGCCTCAGTATCTCTGTTTGAAAATTTATTTCTTTCATTTTAATATTTTATCAATTTTGTCCTAAATGGATGACCTTAACTGGTTGCAGTTCATTTCATTTCTTCTCTGCTTAAATATTTTAAAGGTTCCAAAGTACAAACATCATTCATGCAGTGTGTAACAAAAATGCTCAGCTTGAGCTTTGGATTACTTAATTGTAATTGTCAAGCTATTATTAAAATTGATTTTTTTTTTCTTTTTTTCAATTTCTTCCTTCCTCTCCTTTTCCCATTTCTAACTTTGTTTGTCACATCCTTT
Organism: Callaeas wilsoni; assembly: GCA_013398955.1. Lineage (NCBI taxonomy): Eukaryota > Metazoa > Chordata > Aves > Passeriformes > Callaeidae > Callaeas > Callaeas wilsoni. Next base: position 24,253 of record VWPU01006149.1, read on the forward strand.
ATGTTGGTATTTAACTACACTTCAGTGCTTCCAGAAGAACTATACAATGCATTAGGACCATTATTTGTGAACAGCAGACAGGCATGAGTCAAAATCACCACGCCATGGGGACAGGTATTGCATTCAGAAAATACCTCAGTAACATAATTGATCCAGTAGCAGATAGAGTATTTGGTGTTAGGTACGAGTAGAGCTTTTTACCCTGTGTTTGGAGAAAAAAGAACCAGAGTTATATTTTATAAGCTGGCCATCTTGATGCTGCAACCAATCTGGATTCCATTAAGCTGGAAAGGGGTTTTATTTGAATGGTAAATCATCGCAATACATACATATGCACCAGGAAATAAAAGAAGTTAACAAATACCTGGCAGTCCTAGCTCTGAAATGAGCTGTGTTGCTAGGCAGGTGTCATTTTGGCCACATAAGGTTCTTTGTAAGAGTAGCAGTCCTAGTCCTTCTCAAGCCTTTTTAGGTAATTAAATTCAATCTTCATAAATTTCAGTATCATTTGGCTTCCTGTCCTCAGCAGGTTGATGTCACTACGGGCAGCTTCACACTGACAGTTGCTGAGTGCCTAGTCTCACTGACCCTTCTGATGTGTAAAATGCTTTGGGTTATTTAGATGTGAAAGGCAGTAAAAGCTAGTAAGCACAATTTGATTTGATGATTGTTATTCTGCACTTATACTATGAGAAAGCAAAACTAAGATATCTGCACTTCACACTGTGGCATTTTTATTAAAAATATGAATACTAACACTGAGGGAATCTGACTGATGTCCTTGAATGATTTCAAAATAACTATAGCTTTTCTGTGTTTGCAAAATATAAAAATTAGTACACAATCCTTTTTTTATATTTAAGACATTTGATTATTTGTGACAGGTCTATATTCATGCTGAGTATTACCTTTCTCTTTTTCTTCTATCTGCTTTTGTTCAGTACTAGTCTTGCCCAGGTCTAGCTGTTGGTAAGATACGGACTCATGTTTCATTTCTGACATTTCTGTGTCATATTACGGTGTCATCACCTGTCTTCTAGTTCTGCTATGCAGTATTCCACACCAGCAAGACACATTAAATCCTTTTCCTTCCCACTAAGTCCCTAACTGCCATATTGAGGACAGTATGAAAGAAATGGCACCACCTCTCTTGCACTGGCTGTAGGGTTTTGGTTTACCTGGTGTCGTGTCACCGCAACAGATGCCACACTGGTCCCTGAAAGCAGGAATCTCTGTGCCTCCATGTGAACAAGTGGGGACATCTTGTTTCCAAGTGTGATTCCTGGGCTGTGCACAGAGGTGGAAATGAGTGAATGTGTAAGCAGGTTGCCTCTTGTTTGCTCCTGGGATGGAGATCTGGATCCTTGGACATCAGCCAGAAAGTCCTGTAAGATGTTTTTTGCAGTAATCCTGTTTTCCTCCAAACCATAGAGTAGCTATGCTATAACCAGAGCAAATGCTTTGAATAGTTCTTTAAAGGACACTTGAAACATTTCTTGCATATTTTTTTGCCCTGTACAAACAGCTCTCCTGGTTTCTGAGGAAGCTACTGAAGGTAACCACCATTGATTCTGTAACTACAGGAGTTTCCTAATTCAGGTGGTGTGGCAGGTGAGGTTATCTTGCCACGACAGGGAGTGTGTTAGTATAATCCTTCAGAAAGTTTTTGCAAACACATCCTCCTCATCCCTAATTATATAATTAAAAAGTATAAGCATTGAAAATCCTTCTAAATACATATTTAAATCCTAGAGGATCTCCTTAGACTGGTGTATTACATGAGATAGAGAGCTTAGCAATGCGTTGTACTAAGGCCTGATACATTACAACAATTATGAACATGTTCACTTTATTAACTAAATATCAGTAATTGTGCTGTGAGTAGTGCACCTCATACTTAAATTTAAGCAGATTTAATGTACTTGTAAACTGTAATTCTCTGTAAGTCAGACAAAACATGAGGGAAAGGAAGAATGGGGTGTACAAGGAGAAGACCAGGAACTGAGGCACAGAGGCAAAAGATACAGAGACAGTTCAGTCTGACTCCAGTATCTGCTGTTCAGTAATAGCCAGGCACAGATTCCCAAAATACCGTAAGGAAACCGTGGCATTTCTCCAGAAGCAGATTTCCCTGAGAAATCTGTCACCTTGGCCAAAGTGAGCACACGCTGCTGCTCTTCACCTCAACAGTGTAAACATCTCCATGAATAGCAGTATTTTTGTGTGACTACAGCTGCTCTTGTAACTCTCTGCAGAAAGACCTGCATTTGGGGAGCTAAAGGTTATGAATTCAAATCCCAGTTTCCACTTCCAGATGTGTGTATACATTTGGCTGGAAACAATGCTGCCTGTCTGGATGCGAACAGTCGCGGATCATTGCAGCAGCACAAGTCAATTAGCCTTGGTGACACCCCGGTGTCCTGTGAAATAATTTTATGGATACTTCAGGGGATGTTGTCAGAAGGACGATGCTGAGAACTACAGGACACAAGGGGCAAGGCCAGCAAAATAACCACCTTTGGCACAGGTTTCCAAACACCTCTGTGTTTACAGACACCTGAACCTTTCTGCGTTTCCTGGGTCTCCCTTGGGAAATACAAAGGATCACAATTAACCTTTCCTTATTACCAAGCACAGAAAGCAATAGGGGAGCCTCTAAGGTGACACGTCTCGTTTGAGCATTCCACTGGTGTCTGCAATCACGGACGTGTCGTGGAAGTCAAGGCAGGGAGAGCTGAGCCTCCTAATTACAATGTATTTACAGGCCTCATTTTTATTTTAAAGGCAATAATACACAGTAGTCTTCATTTGACCTGCAATGTAGGAGTCAGGCTGGTATAAGATAAATCTCCAGTCATTCCTCAATACTTCCATTTCACTGGATGCTACTCTGTGAAATAACAGAAGACTGCAAGTGGTTGCTCTGTAATAGCAACTAAATATTTTGGGGGGTTTTATTTGGTTTGATTTTTTGGGTTTTTTTTAAAATATTTTTCTATTTTCAGCCCCCAAAAACTCTAATGAATCTCTCTTAAGAAATGCTGAAATTTGGTAACTTTTTTTTTTTCCCTAGATTTAAATTAAAGAGACCTCCTGTCTGGTTTGTTTGGTTTGGGGTTGGTGGCTTTTTTGCTTTGCCCCTTTTGGAAGAGAAAAGGTGTATATGATGAACACCCTTTATTTTCTTTTTAGTATGAAATTTTTTTAAAAAACAGGTTATTAATGTCTAGTTTTAAAAATCATGTTTTGAATTTCTCTCGAATGAAAGCATGACAGTTTTTTTTAACTTCATGGTTCTGTGTTTTGCTTGGTCTTTCAGCTTTTTCTCGCCAGAAAATAGAAGTATAAAAATATAAGAAGTATAAAATGGCAGCTTTTCTGAAAAGAAGTAAGTATAAAGAAAAGAAAGTATCACTTTTTTTTCTTTCAGTTGTCCCTCCTGCTCAGATTTGAACTGTAAAAGACAGTTTTCATTTTACAGAAAATTTAAGGGAAGTAATTGTGATTTTTCTTCCTCTCCATCCACTGTAATTTCCTTTCCTTCTCAATGTTTTTTGCTGAGGATTCTGTCTGTGGCATTGCACTTTGTTAGGAGGTGAATTAATACAGAGGTTAAGTGTTAGACATGTGGGAGACCTAATGGGAGACAACAGATGAGAGTAAAATTAGAAGAAAACAAAATTCTTCATGGAGAGAGCTAAAGATATAAATGTTTTGTTACTATTAGACACCTCTTGGAAAGCAATTGAGAAAAAAATATAGATTAAAATTAAATGAAAATAAGCACTAAGCCATACCACAGCCCAACCATGAATTAAAAACAAGACATTGTCCTTAAAAGCTTGGTATTGTACAGGTTTTGATAATGAATTATATGCAGAGACAAGCAAGGTAATTATTCTATTTGACAGTCCCATGCAAGCCTCATTTGCAAGGATGCGTTCAGTTGTGGGGCCCAGGTTTGAAAATTACCACAGTATGTTGGGAAGAGTTTAGTTGATGGCAACAAAAATTCCAAAAAGTTGAAAAACTAGGCCTTTGAAGAAAGACTAAGAAATTTTGTCATGGTCCAGCTAGAAAAAACAAAGCTAAAGTGCCACATGATGATTTTAAAAATAACTAAAAAGGAGTGTTATAAGGAAAAGAGGACACAGACTTACCAATGAAAAAGAAAAGGACAGTCTAAACTGTAGATTTAGGCAAAATGTAGCTGGCTCCATCTGAGGGTTGTGCCAGGGAAAGCCAAGTGGAATGCTGGATGCTGGGGTGAGAGTTTGTGGTGACATAGAGTCACCCGCTGTCTTTCAACTCAAGCAGGCAGAGGAGAGCACCAGGAGTTCAGCTTGTGGGGCAGAAGGAGAACAGCACTCCTGCCATGGAATTTTTGTACTGGTACCCCAAAATTGTACCTAGCCAGCAAAATCTAATTGCCGAGTTTTCCTTCTTATGAATCCACAGGAGAACAAGGCAGTTTTCAGCAGACCTGGCAGGTACAGCTTGACTCTGGCCTCACTTTATTTCTGTAGGAGAGGTTGTCAGAGGTGTGGAAACGGCTGTCCTAGTATGGTTGAGCTGAGATTTGGAATCTCTCTAGGAAAAAGTATTTAGACGTAATGAAATCAACTGAGTTCCTTGCAGAAGAATGAAAGCAACCTCCCAACAATCCTGAGTCTCAGTATTAATTCTGTTCTTATATTTTCAGTGCTTTGAAGCTGCTATGGTCTGTTGGTTCATTAAGTTACATTTGCAGGTTGTCCCTAAACACTGGCTTTTACATAGTCTGCATTTTAACAGTCTTTAAGTGCATATTGATATGTTCTGTCCTCTGTGCAAACCACAGTCAAAGAAATCCCTTTTCTGCAATGGTTAATGAGGTACCAGAGTGGTAAAATAAACAGAAGGAGGAATTACACAGTGTCAGGAAGCTCGACCAAAGAAATGTCACCTTCAGAGAAGCAGCAATGAGAAATGACCTTTCACTTTATTAGTGTGCCAAATTTGGTTGGGTTTAGACAAGAACCTACAATTACTGAATATTTAAAAGTGCACATTCTTATTCCCAGAGAAGTCAAATAGATTTGGGGGGGACTTATGTCACAGAAGTACCTATGATGAAAGATGGGTTTGACACAGTGACAAGTACCATGACTGAGATTACAGTTGAATTATGCAATTAGGTTTTATTAACTACACATATTATTAAGGACTTTTCATAACAGAGGAAAGGGTGTCAGGGTCCTGGTGATTGTACTGACCTCTTATGCCACTGGGAAAGATGCAGAAAGGCTTTCAAAAGAGCAATATAGTCCCTATTTAATCTTTAAATAAGAAAGAAAGGTCAAGGTACCATTGCTGCTACTTTATTTCTCTCAAGTCTTCACCAAGGAGACATCCCATTTTAATGTGCATTGCCTTAGATTTATACATATTAGTAAAATATGCATCACTGAAACATTACATACTTTTGAATGCACTGAATTCGTAGCAGAATTTACAAAGTGTAGTATGTGCATGTATATGAATCCTCAAAATTATGTAACTAACCTCTGAAGGTTTCTCACTTTAATTCATTTCTGACACAAAAATAAGAAGAAAAAACTTCCAACAGATTACTTAACATCTCTCTAAAAATGTTGTATCCACACAGATATTCACTTACCTTGCCAAAGAAAGAGAAAAAAGAGTGGTAATTTATATTCATAATGTGGTTTAATTTAAAAATTATATTAATAATTAAAGAGAAGTAAATGAACGTGACAGCCAGCTCAAGACAGGTAGTGAAGAAAAGCCCCAAACAAAATTGCGAGCACTGGTATAATTACAGAGACTTCTTTAAGTCTGCTGGTTATGCTCCAGCTTTGGTAGGAAGCCTAACTGTTCCTTAAATTTTGACTTCCAAATTGGGAGTGACACTTCCAGAGTAGGTGCAGCCCAGTACTTCCAATGGCAGATGCTCAACAACAACTGTACCCGAGCTGGTCCCTCATCACCAGCCTGGCCCGGCTCCTTTCAGGAGGTGCAGCAGGACAGCCTCCACGTCTGCTCCACTCAGAGCTGTGTGAACAGCATGTTCCATCAGGGAACATGAATTGGATGGATTGAAGCCTTCAGGATTTAGGAAGTGCCAGTGTCAGTGCTGCAGTACACCCTTATCTCAGTCCTTTGGGAATGTGTGCCTTACAATAGCCTTCCATTATGCGATTGTTGGCTTTTGCAGTGGGGTGCAGCAGTGTATCTTCTGGGCCTCCTTTCAGAGTCTGCCCCTGACCTTCACTCATGTTTCACATCCAGGCATGTTTCTCCCAATCCATTCCCCATCTTTCTTTGGATGTAGTTTTTGCTCTGTGTTTTAACTAGATGGATTTCTCTCCTCTGCTGCACAGATCCTTACAAGTCACTGATTCATCCAGGACCCTTTTTCATTCCTGGTGCCCAGCAAGCTGAAAGTGACCATTATAAAGAATGTCCTTTTGACCTGCCAGAGGTTTTGTGGCTATACTGTGATCATGTACTCCAGAGTTGTCCAGTCTGAGTTTGGAATTTTCTGAGCTTTTAGGTATTTCAGTTCTAACAGTTCTCCCTTGCGAATAATGAAAAACAAGAAATCTAAAAGAAATCCAAAGGCTGTCAAAAGTTGTGTTAGAAGCCTAGGTAAAAATTGTGCCACAATTCAAAAGGAAAACAAGGCAGTCCAAAAATCCCCTGCATGGCTGAATGTGAAAATGATGTAGTCCATCAAAAAAAAAGAAAAGATAAAGGCTTTTAAGAAATGGAAACTTTGCTCAAGTGAGAAGAGGAAAACCCATAAATATGGCAGGCCAATTTCAAATGAGAAATTAAGAAAGCTAAAAAGAATGTGAAAAGAGCATTGCAAAGAATGCTGCAGCAGGGAGTAGAGAAATCTGTAAACACACCAGAAGCAGGAAGCCAGCTGAGGATTGGTGGAACCCTACAATGACTAAGGTGTAGAAGAGGTTGCAGCAGATGAAGGAACCTCAGTGTGAACTCTTTCCGTTGTTTTTTTACAGCAGAAACTGTCTCATTCCCAATTCTGATGCATTCTTTGTAGCAGGTAAGTCAGACAAAGAGATCAATTTGAAGTAAATATATGGGATGTGTTTATCCAAATAGACAAGTCAGAGGTCAGTAAGTCACCAGGACTAAGCAACATCCACCCAGGAGTCCTGGAGGAACTCAAATATGGAATTGCAGGACTGCTGGCCATGATGTGGAATACAATAACAAAGAGCCACTGTACTGGAGGGTGAGTGTACAGCCACCTACAAAATTGCCAACTTCCATCTACCAAAAGGCTCCAGATCCTGAGAACTACAGACAGGCGAACCTTAGCCTCATTCCTAGCATAATGGTGGAGTACTGTCTCTAATAGTAGTAGTAGTAATAAGAGTGATAATAAATAAGATTGGTGAGCACATGGATAATTTTGACTTGTTGAGAAGGGATCAGGTTGGCTTCTGTAATGAGAAGTACAGTTTCACTAAGATTAAGTTCTTTGATGATGACAAAAAGAATATGGACAAAGAGGACCAATTGGACATAATCTATTTGGGTTTTCAAAATGCCTTTGCCAAGGTTCCAAGAATAGAATAGAATAGAATAGAATAGAATAGAATAGAATAGAATAGAATAGAATAGAATAGAATAGTTCCGGTTGGAAAGGAAGCTACATCATCTAGTCCAGCTGTCCAAGGTTATTCCGGAAAGAAAAGTTAGACTTGAAGAAAGGTCCTTGTATGGACTGAAAACAGGACAAAGGAAAGAGTAGGGATTAATGGGCATTTTTCAGGATGGAGAAGAATTGGAAGTCAGGCCCTCCAGGAACAGGCCCTGGGACCAATTTCATTCAGTATCTTCATCGAAGAGCTAGAGAAGAGAATGAACAGTGAAATTTTTGGGTTTGAAGGTGAAATTAATGGATTTTGCCTCCCAAGTTTTAGTGTAGATAAGCGTGATCTTGTGAAAAATAATCTAATCCCTACCTACATGATGTAGAACTCAGAACTGAGGGGCTGAACTGAATTCAGGAAAGAGATCTTGGAGTGATTACTGTCAGTTCTCTGAAATCATGAGCCCAAGGTGCTATGGCACCAAAAGAAACCCCAAAAACCCAAGCCAAACAAAAAAACAAATGCAAGGAAAGTACTGAGTACAAATGAGAGGTGATATTCTGTCACCATACAAAGCTGTGGTGCACCCCATATTCGGTGCTGCCAGTTCTGTTTTCCATCTCTCAAGAAGGAGCCAGTAGAAGCAAAAAAGGTACAGAGAAGGCCAGTCAAAAAGCTTGTCATGACGTAGCCACATCCTTGTGAGGAGAGAAAAAGGCTGATATCCTTCATTTTGGAGAGAAGGGTGAGGGGAGATGTGATAAAGGTTTACAAAATCACAGATGTGATGGATTAGCTAAATCTTCCTAGTATCAGAAAGCTCAAAAAGAAATTAGACAACTTCGTGGATAGGATGGGCATAAAGGGATGCTGGAATGATTATGCGGGAAGGTAACCTCTAAAATCTCTACAGCAACAGTGGGTGCTGGAGCAGTAGAAGACTTGCTAATACAACCTTGCCAATAGTTGCCAAATTCACATGCCCTCCTGAAGCAGCTTTTCCTTTTGTTGTTGTTTCTCTGGCTTGTCTACTATGGGGCGGGCATTAGCCACCGCCACCATCATCCCACTCCCCTAAACTTCCCAGGGAGAAAGGTCTAAGGGAAAAATTAAAAATATAAAGGAGAAAAAAACTCCACTGTTGGAGGTGCAATAACAGCTCCAGGTGCAGTATCTTAAAAAAAGGAGGAAGGGGTATGAGGGTCAGAATATAAATAATACATAGATAGAGAAGTGGAGGGAAACACAGGAAAAAAGAGCACCCACATGTGTCTACTACTCCCTGTGGAGCTCCAGGGATGGAAAATTGAAAACAATTGCCAGAACACCCCCTCCTCCCCATCTTTTTCCTTGCTGTCAGAGACACAATACCAGACTGAATGGATCATTGGTCTTACCTCAGAGAATGTTTCTTATGTTCAAATGGTCTTTTATTGGAGGCAGTCTTGGCCATCCTGGAATTCACGGAAAGAGTTGTGACAGGTTATACAGAGACTTACTGCATAATTTGTTTCTCTGTTTAAAAAAACCAAACTTTAAAGCATGGTCTCAGCTTTAAAGCTGAAATGGAAAACTATAGGGTATTGGATAGAAGGCAAGTAAGACATAGAAGAAACTGCTAAGGGAAATATTTAGAATGGATATAAGAATGTAAAGCTGTATCTCACATAAATCAGTGGATTTTAATCCTTTTTGATTTCCAGTGTAGGTGTATGGCAAATTTAACCTACTTAGAATAAATTTGCTTCTTTGAATTTCCCTTTGCATTTCCCTTAGTTCTGTCTGAGTTTTGCAGCCCACAGGTTGGTAAGTATTATAGAAAAGACACCTTCTTGGAAGTTACCTATTTCTGGATTCTTTCTGCAGAGTAAGAGCACATCTGCATGGTCACTGACCAGATTATAATACCAATGGTCATGCTGTAGTAACATGTCTTTTGTAGAGCTGAGTAATTGTATAATGCATAGATGACTTTGGGGCTTAGGTTTTGTGGCAGATGCTCATCTGTTTAGAAAAGCAGAGGGAAGGCTCCAAATCTTACATATCATCTCCCCCCCCATAGTGCATCTGTTCAACTCAGACTTGCAAGGCACTGGGTTGTCATCATTTGTGAAAGTGGGTCACAAACCCAAACAAAAAATGTGAAATAATGACTCCATCTATTTCCCCGTGTGCGATACCAATCAAATTGTGAAACAGATCTTCAGCTACAATAAATCAATATAGGTCCATTAAGACAATTTCATGTACAGGGAGTGAGAATTTGGTGCTGTGCTTTGTATGTGAGAAATAAATGCACTTGAAAAACTAAAATTTAAAAAAAAATAAAAGGAAAAAACAACTTTGTATCTTTTGCTATCTAACAATTATGCAAATATTTTTAATAGAATAATAGAAGACTGCTGGATAGCCTTTGGTAAAGAGAAGAATTAGATAATAATTTGACTGTAAAACTAAATTATATAAAGACATGCCACACATTAATTATTTTACATCATCCACTTTCCCTGGACTAGAGCACATAGGTCTGTGAAAGTACTGAGTCCCAACAGTCCTATTAAGAGACAAAGAAAGAGACATCTGGTTAGGCTGTTTTTTCATCTTAATACCACTGCCTTATCGCTTTATAATTTTGAAAATAAAACCCTTTAAGCGAAACAATACCACACTGCTAGAATAAAGATTTCCAAAACTTCATGATCCTGATTCCCATCTGCCTCACCACCTCTGTAGTCATTTTGGCCTGCAAAACTTTATGATATTAATCTGGTAGATTGTTATCCCTTCTTTGTATAAACATTAGTGGCCTCACTGAGATAAGATGGTAAAAGCAGGTCCAGGGGGCCTATTTGTTTCTATTATACATTGGGAAGTGTGTGTGTGTGTGCCTATAACTTTTGAATACTGAAATGGACATTGTAAACTTGGAGGGGGCGGGGAGGGAATTCTGCCCCGTTTTCTTCTATCTTTGCTACTCCAACTCTTCTCTGAGCTCTTCCGTTTACTTTCTTTCCACAGCTTTTATTTTTATTCTCGATTCTTATTTTTCTCTTCCTATTTCTTTCTCCATAGCTATCCTGCTCTTACCACTTAATATTGCAGTTGTTCAGAGTTATTTTGAAACTGGACAATATCCTCACTATTACATCTCAAATTAATTTCATTTAGGACCCAGCTGTGATCACCACTGAACCTGAACACTCCCTTGCCTTACAAGGGCTGAGGAATACAGCCCAACTCTGCACGACTAAAGGTGTTGTAATAGGGACCTTTGTGTTTAAGCAGTTATTTTTATTTTTTTTCAGGTTAATTCATTTATCATTTGTATTGTAATTTGTGTGAGAAATTTTATGGCCTGAAAGTGGATAGAACACAAAGGATGACTTCTTCAGAGAGAACTGATTGTTCACAGCTCTCAGCTCTGTTTCATCCATCAGCACGCACCTTTTGTAATCAAATATATGGGACTCCTTTGAAGCATATCCCTGAACTGGTAAGTGAGATAACCTGGGACTTCTGGAATCCAGAGAGCTGGGAAGGCTCGAGGCAGGCTGATACACAGAGGCTGGGATAGAACTGGCCAGTCTGTGCCTCAAGCTGCATGTGGCTCCCCGAGTATTTAAATACAATGTCTGTGCTGCTGGCATGGGGGCTGTGGCATAATCCCTGCCCTCAGAAGCAGTGACTCAGCAAGAGCTTCCAAGGCCAGTTTTAGGAATTTCCTTGGCCTCTGCCTGTTTATCAAGCACAGCCCCATTCCTCAGGCAAACTGTGCAAGGCCATGTTATCACCAGCTGCCCTGAACCATTCCCACAGCCTCATTGCTCCAGAACTGGATAGGTGTCTTGAGGCTTTTAACACAGAGAGGATTCTGATGAGGTGTTTGGAGAGCTGAGGAGATCAGACATTATGGGGAAAGACTGTGAAATAGTCTGATAGGTTATGTTTTTAAATTACATCTTTTCCTCATCCACCGTAAATTTTTTCCAAGCCATATGATCCTCAAATTACCAATACAAATGGGAATACAATTAATAGCGGTGCCATATCTTTATAGGCAGCATCACATTTTTTGTGCCAGGAAGGCATGCCTTTTATTCTATAAAACTGAGCAAAAGTCTTCTCCTGGGCCTCGTCTCCTCTGCATGGTGCCATCCTTTCAGGAATACATCATCATCAGAGTGCTTTGTCCCAGTGATGTATTACACTAATACATCTGTTGCTTTAATGATATATTAGTGTAATACCTTATCAGAGTGATGCATACCAATGATCTATTGCTCAAAAGGTGGTGCCATTCAGGAATGAAAGAATTCATGGACACAGTCAGTGTAATTACACAGATAAAAGCTGACATAGATTACGCTGGAAGCTGCTTTCATGGAACCAAGAACACCAGTACTATGCCAACCTGTTTGGTGCCATTTTCTAGTGCCATTGCACTGGATCTGTAATGCTGAGGTTGTTACATCTCTTTTAAACCTTTTAAATATACTAAGAGCAACTACCATTAACCTTGGGTCACTGTGAAGCAGAATGTATCCAGTTACATTATTTTTACTGTATGGTAGTACAGTACTTACTTACCCGTAACCACATGAAACCAAGTAACATTAACCTCCAAATAGCCTGAAGAACACACCATATCTCATTATAATAATCTGGGCTTCATCCTTTGCCTGACTTTAATTATTGTCCATTCTCAAATATTTTCGATTACATGACAGTTGAACTACTTCAGCCTGTCATTAACTGCAAGCCTCTTTAATCTCAACCCTCATTTTCTTTACCATTACTTTTTTTTTTTCATTATTTTAGCCACTGAAAAACAGGTGAAGTCAGTCTCATTTACATTGTTTTGTGTAGCATGTTAATTAAACATTTCAAAGCATCATCCAGAGATTGTGGCAAAATAACCAAGTTCTATTTTCTACTTTTTAAACTTTTACTGTAAAGAAGGGGAAAAAAATGTGAGCTGATAAAATAAAAAACCCTTGAAACTCAGATCGTTTTCCCCTCTGCCTTAACTTCGTCACTAATTGGGTCCAAGTTTCCTCACTAATTGAGTTTCCAAAGAGAAAGACAATCAGAACCACATTTTCCTTGTGGTAATTTAACTGCGGTATAAAGTATTGATTAGCTTATTTACATTTCCTCTAAATATGTTTCACACCAACGTGTGAAGAATTTTGCAGAGGAGAAAATTAAGGCCTCCAACTTGTTTCAGTTCATCAGAGCAGGGAAAGGTGTGTGGGTAACTCTAGAATTTTTGCCAAATAGTCCAGCACAAAACAATCAGTAACACAAATGAGGGGGAAAAGGACAGGCTAAGTATTTATAGAATGTAAATACTGGGATTTTTCTTTCCTCTTCACTTTCTCTTCTGTTATCTTCAGCTCTACTGCTAGTGACAAGTATCATTTTAATTTGCAGGGAGAGTTGCTAAAGCAACTTTCAGGAATGTATTTAATTGGGTGGCAAACTGAATTCAGAGAAGCCGTAATGGGGATACAGTGTGATGGATGCAGGACATCCTACTTGTTACATTCCTAATCCTCCAAGGTCACTCAGCTGATGTGTGACCTTGCAGTTTAGAAACTGCTGACCCAGATCTTTCTCCTGCCCCAGGGGAGGATGATATAATCTAGGAGCTCATGGGTGGGGCTGTGCTACCTGATCTCTGTCAGAGGTGGAAGCAGCCTGCTGGGATGGCAATGCAGGAAGTATGGCTGCAGTGAAGAGAAGTTCCTTCAGCAAGAACCTGTGATCGATTTATTCAGATCAGGAAACCTGCAAGTTACCCTATTGCATCTTGGCACGGTGGAGGGGGAAAGGCATCCTCTTTATCTGGCCTGAGAAACCATAAACCCCAGTAGGACTGACCTCCAGGGCCACACTATTCAATATTTTACCTGAAAGTATAATTGCTCAAGTCCCTGTAGGAGGATATTTGGAAACTTCCCTGCACTTCTCCGAGGAAACTGGTTGTTTCAATGAGTCTTTAGTAGGATTTATCAGTCCTGAAAATCTGTAGTTCCTGCAGTGCTGGCCTCCTGATTGTAGTGGGCCTAGTGTGCTTCTTGTGGAAGTCTGATCTGTGACAAAAGCCTTCCAGAAGGTGATTAGCAAACACAGTAGCAGCTAATTCTGCTAAACTGCGGGTGAGCAAATAGACCTTTGTGTAACTCGCCTTGTGTGCTGAGCAATTGGAAGGGACAGATTTGGGATGGGGAGAGAGAGACTTAGCAGGTGGGCTTCTGACACTGTTGCTCTGCCCCTGTACATCCTTACTGAGCTTCTGCGATACCATACGCATTAACAGCTCATGACACGTTGTATTTTTAGGGTCACAGCAGTCAGTAAGATAGGGCGTGTGTTAGTCTTTTCTTAAGAGATGGGCATCTGCATGGAGAAAGAGAATCGAGTGAAATGCTTAATAGCGTACAACAGCCTAGGGGTCTGCAGGCAAAGTGTGTGGTCTCAGCCAGCATGGCTCTAATGGCCATTCAGTCATAGGCAGCCCTTGTTTTCTTCTTTGGAGGTGCAGTTTGTAGGGTCTTTGGGAACCCATCTGAATGGTGAGTGACTCCAAGTTTTTGTTTTCCTGAGTTAATTTTAGCAACATCTTTTTCCAGTCTTATTCACTGTGTGCTACACAAATGCTTTTGCTAGTGTGGTGCAGAAAAGGAGGAATGATGGACAAGGTGGGTGGCAGTTGCTTAGCTTTGCTCGCTGTGTACTGCCATGGAATGTCAAACCACGCCACGTTACTGGGCTATGTCACATTATGTGTGGTGGCTTAGGACACAGCATTCCTCTTAGTCAAAGGCCATCCATTTTAGCCAAATGGCATTCCTTTTAGTTAAATAAATAATAATTGATTTTTTAAAGTTGGAGTTTGCCTTTAAGCTAGGTTTAGGAACCTACAAATTTGTTGTTTTGAGCTGAACCAGTCTTTCAGTTCCCTCTGCAGTCCATAGAGAGAGCAAGGCTTCCCCAGAGAAATTCATCCTAACTTCCACAGGATGGGGAACAATTGCTTAACTCTGTCTTTTGACAGCAGGTAACCTAGAAATCTAGGTTACATTAAATGACTGTCTCTCTATCATACTGAAGATTAGCAGAATTTGCTTTTGTTTTCTACTGCTTGAAACTACCCAAGCCTGGTATCTTCCACTAATTTCAAAGAGTTTTGGAACAAAACCTGACACTGCTGCATGTCTGAAACTCTGTCAAAAGCAAAGTGACTCCATTAAGTGGAGTTGGTTTGGGAGGGGAGAACTGTGAAGTGACACTCAACCTCTGGCAGGCTACCTGTGTTCCTCTGGCACAGTCCCCACCAGAAGCTTAGTGTATTACCCTAACTTTTATGTTCTTAAATTAGAAAAAAAACCCAGCCTGAAAACAATATGATTTCAAATCTGAACTGGAAAATGGTAGTGCAGAAAGTGAAACCAACAGAGCAGGAGGAGGAGCGTGCCAGGGCATCAGAAATGGGCCAGCAGCCATTTCATCTGGATCAGGAGCAGCTGAGTTTGCCTGGCAGTGTCTTAACACCTGGACTGCAAAATGCAGTGGCTAAGATGAAGGTATATGATTAATTCTGCTGACTCTGTTATGGGAAAATTGATTTTTGGCAAAGGGGTGGAAAGAGCAGTTGGGGGTAGAAAAGTGGCTCAAACCTTGGAACAGTTTGCTTTCATGCATGAGAGCTGAATTCATCAGCCTCTACGAGCAAGACCCTAACTATGAGCAGATCAGTGAGGATTTTGTCATTGATTGAATTGGGACCAGGATTTCACTAATTCATGACTAATTAGTAATCTCAGTAAGTAATTACTGATTATGGCAAATGTGCAACAGTTGTGTTGCTGCCTAGAGCTGAACTGTTTACTTCTGGGTTGGGGATTTTTTTGGTGTTTCAGCATGGGAAGCAGGGCTCATAAATCCCTTTAAAAGATGTGACTTAAAAAGTAGTATTTGGCTGATGACAAGGGATGCATGGAAGGACCATTCAAGTGAATGAAGGGTGAGTTCTTTCCTCTTCAGGGTCTCAGGCACTGTTTGCTGACCTAAGTGTACTAAATAACTGAATAAAATATTTGTGGATGTGTACTCAGGTACAGTAGAAAAAGCTGATTTAAAAAAGAACTTGTAGTAGAAAAGGATTTTTCTGTAAAGTGCTGCCATTATGTCAGTGGTAAATACATGCATTCTCATCTAATGTTTATGTGCTAGCCATTTCTGTTTATAGATACTTCTTGAGAAGGTTTCTTTTCCTTTTTTTCCAGAATAGATCTCTTCTGTCCCCAGTCTAGCTGGTTTCTAGAGAGTTGTGATAGTCATTGAAAAACGTATGAGCCTAGAAAACAAGCTGACAGAACTGGTGGCTTTATCAGGACAGTTGAAAAGAAACTCAATTTTTAAATTTATGCTTATTAAGAAGCCTGGGGAAAAGCTGGTTTTCATTTGAAAAAAATACTGTAGACCAGAAAGGCACTTGGTAGGATTTCAACAATAGGGTTTGATCTTCTGTTTTCCCTAGCACCCACTACTGAAGGGGGACTGGGGGAGGGGGAAATAAAAATAGTTGGGGTGTTCCACCAAAGGGAGGAAAAATAATACTTTGATGAGCTGCACCTGCAAGCCTTGGTCAGTGGATTAGCAGCCTGGCTGCCACCTGAGCCTGTGTTGGAATGAATCCTGGTTTCCCTCAGAAGGAAACTCTTATGAGTGGCGAGGCAGAGTCTGGTGACCAGGAGAACTTCCCTGAGTGAAGATGCAGACTAAGACAGACTGACAAGAAGGTAGCTAAAGGCTAACAGCAAAATTCAGTTATTTTAGCTCCTTAATACTTGTCCTATACCTTTACAGCCTGTTTCCATCAAACACTCAGGAAGGCTTACTAGTATTCTTCAAAAATAAACTGAGCTGTTGGAAGTGGTGGTGGCGAAGATGGCACGCTCTTCTGCTTGCCCAAACTGTGATCAGGAGCTAGTGTCTAACAGTTAAAAAAAAAAGCCAAAACCCAAACCTATCCAGCCTAAACCTTACCTATATCTATTACTGCAATTAGGGGAAAAAAGCCTCAGCTGCTGTTGGGGTCTGGAAGCACCTGTACTTAACTTTCATTGTTAAAAGTTCTCTGACTTCCACCTGAGACTGAACCACATAGCACAGCTTGACCAGTGAGTGTTACTACACTTTTCTTCCAGATCAAAGGAGCTGAGGAGAAGGGAAGAAGCTAAAAGAAATGTTGATGATACACAGACCTTCATACTTCAGACACCACTTAGTGAGCCCCAGGACACCGGTAAGCTAAGCTCAATTTTTTTCTTGAAGGAGAATGTGCAAGTATTACCTGATATTTGGCTATGTCAGATGGAGAAACTTGTTGAGGAAAATGCATAAACAACTAGTAAAAGTAATATCCGTTTTCTGCTAGCCCTAGGCAACTTCTCAGTGTGTGGTTGGGTCACAGATATGGTTCTGAGGCAGCTGTGAGCTATGTGGGGACCTCAGTAGCCTAACACAATTCTGGATTCTGCCCTAGAGGTGAGACTACAGTCTCCATTTCTTAAACCTATTTCTTCTGCATTTGTGCCTTGTGTGATGCTTTCTCTGACATCCAAATGTGACTGCATCAGCAATGCTACTGCTATGACCAACTTAAAATCAAATGAAGAAGTAGAAAGTGCAGACCTGAGGTCAGTGGTAAAAGTCCCAATTTTCTAGATGCTCAGTACATGGTCATCAAAAATATAATAAAAGTGATAGAACTAAAACAGGTGAGTAGTAACAGCTGAAAACTCAGCTTCTAAATTCAGAATGAATTGACGGAGTGACTCCTTTATTTCCAGTGTATGTTCTCCAATTCAGAACTTTGAAAACTCACTGGTTTAGGATTGTACTGACTATCACAGGCTATTGAGTTACAATGGCATAATGAGGTAGCTGACTGCATGTTTTTCTCCTCTCTGGCACATTTGAAGTGAAAGAAAAGTATTTTAGTGTAACACATTATATTTGCCATTGCAACAGTAGAAGAGGGTGTGCAAGAACAGTTAGGGAAGCTCAGCCACGATTGCGTACTATGTGGAGTCATCTTTATCCTAATTTTTGTCTAGCTCTTTCTCTGACACTGCTATGGAGTGTGGGCAGT
Organism: Callaeas wilsoni; assembly: GCA_013398955.1. Taxonomy (NCBI): domain Eukaryota; kingdom Metazoa; phylum Chordata; class Aves; order Passeriformes; family Callaeidae; genus Callaeas; species Callaeas wilsoni. The sequence goes on from VWPU01006149.1 coordinate 42,043, forward strand.
TTTGCAGCAGTTCTGTGTGCTTTCCTTCACAAATACTTTGTGAAGAAGGTCTGGGATAAAAATTGCAGTATCAGAAAACCTGTTCTGGAAGTTGAATGGTTAACAGCACCAGCTGTTGACACATTCGACTAGTTTGAGATTAATGGGTTAAATTCCTAACTCCTCCAGAGTCTCATTCACATCTTCTGCATTAATAACGAGCAGTTCCACAGCTAACCCCCATGAAAGTGGCCCAAGTGAAAGCTACTGCTCCTCAGCTAGCAGATCTTGTAGGATATCTGAAGTGGGGAGGTATCAAGGAACAGACAGCAGCTTCAGCTCACCAACAGTCTAGTAGACTATGTGGAGAGACTTTAAAAGTGCAGGTGGATATGCTGTTCCACTATGTCATTTTCTTTAAAACATTGCTACCAATTTGTAGTTCTAATTAAACAAAAGAGAAAAGTTGGCTGCTAAACATAATATCTTTGGGCCCATGCTCAGGCACAAATTGAGCCATGCAAATACATAGCCAACCAGCTTGATTAGTTCTAAAGTGGCATTGATGAAATCTTCTGGTTTGTTGTTGGGTTTTTTGGGTATTTTTCCCCCCTAATTCTTATGTTAGCTTTACTCAAAAACTGGCATTACTATATGGTAGCTAAAGGCCTGCCTGAAATTTTGCTTTAATCACCTAATTTTTAGTGATTGAGCATATTTAACTTTGAGGAGCAGAAACAGTAGTGCCACAGACTGCCGTACGTGTTTCCAGAGGACTTGGTTGATTTGGGGGCATTTTTTCAATGGTACTTCTTTTAAACACAAAGGAAACAAAGCATTTTCTTTGAGCTGAGAGTGGTTCCATCCAAACCATGCTAAGAGTCATTCTGTAAAAATTGGCGATAAGGACAGAAATGAGGAAAGCTTGAGTTAGGGCCGGAATCGTCCCAGTAGGCTCCAAGAGTGCGGCAGAGCGGGGCAAACATATCCTTAAACTCGCTGCCCGTTGTGTATGACGGCGACGTGGTTTCGGCCCCTTCGTCCATCCCCGTTCCGTCCCGATCCAGAGCGGCCACTCGATGCCCACCCAGGGCGGCTCGTACAGCCGGGCAGGGATGCTCCCCGGAACAGCTGGAGCGCGGCTGCCCCCCGCTCCCTGCAGCGTGCGGGGAGCGGAGCGGGGAGACACGGGCGCCCGCCGCCGACCCCCTGCTCTGAACGGCAAAGACAGGAGCTCCCCCTGAACCTCGGGAAAGGGAGCTGCGGAGCCAAGGGAGCGCCTTGGGAGAGCGGCACCGCTCTGGGTGCCCTGTCTCTGCTCGCCTGGTGCCGGTCTCCTGCTCAGACTCATTACGGAGGTGTGGGGGGATCTTAGCAGGCAGCTGTGTCTTGGGCTGATGGAATGGCGACCTTGTCCTTGCTCAGAGAGATGCAAAAATCACTTAATTCGTGCAGGATTTTTTATTCCTGCATCCATAAATAAGTCACTCTTACCTTCAGTATTGTTAACTTTATCGCTAGGAAACAAGTATTGGCCTGTAACCTAACCTGTCTGCGTGGTGACTTTGCCATCTCTGTGTAGTGGCACAGCCTTTTCCCTCAGCAGACTTTCTGTCTTTTGGGAACAGGATTTTGGGTAGAGGTCCTGTCTTAAAATGCTGGTGAGCAAGACCTGATAAGTTGCCTGGTTTTGAGATGTGAGCCATGAAAGAAGTACCTTCCTTCCAAGTGCCTGCTGGCATAGGTGCCTCAGCCTGGGGTCTGAGCAGGTACAGTTCCTTAAGACAGGCCTCTAAAGGCCCTTGAGGTTTCTTTAATTTTTTTTTTTTTTTTTCCTTACCCGGTGGCAAAATCACATGTTACCAGTTTGTCTATAAGATGGCTTTACTGTGCCAGTAAAAACCCAAGGCTTGGTTGTACAGGGAGGAGCTAAAAAGAATATGACACTCAGTAGTATGGGAAGCCTCACTGGAGACAGTGTCACTGAGATAATGGGAGACTTTAACAGGGCCTGGACTGGAGCAATTTGTCAGAGAAGGTCAGTTTGAAAAGTATAGTCAACCCATTTTGGAAGACACTAGTCAGAAAAGTCTTCATACTACAGGAAATTGCTGAAGGCATGGCAGTTTGGAGGTGGGAAAGATTTTGGTAAGGATGGTTAACTTTTAGTAACAAATTAAGCTAGAAGCTTTGAATTAGATAGGATGGTCAGTCAGAGGAGGAATATAAAGCTTAGATGTTCATGTAGGTTAGAAGAATGTTCTGGGGTGGGATGTGCCTCAGTTGTAAAGATAAAATGGGAGAAGCAAGGAGATGTAAAGAACTGGATGAGGCAACAGTTCAGAGGTAACTTGGGGAAGAGAGAGGGACCCTAAGCTTAAAATGTTGATAAATTAGGCATTCTTATTACATGATGATGTGACAATTTCAGCCACCTAAAACATTTGAGCTGTTCAGACTTTCCTTGCAATTAAAATATCTTCATCTTTTTAGCTGTGTTTGGGTGATGTTTTAGTTTTGTTTTTCACTTTTTGTTTTCTGTTTTGGAACCTGGAGTATCTAGTTCACAGTAACTTGTTGGACTTAATTACTTTATGATAACTCAGAGACACTGAGTGCATAAAGCAGGACCTTTGGTAAAAGCCCAGGTGTTGTGAAGGTCTCCAACAATATCAGTAATGTTGGATGACAGTCTTTATATTTTTCTATTCTCCAGTGAAGAGTGTTAGGAGTTCTCAACATTTTTAATAAGTTGGTTAAGAGCTATGGAACAGAGAGGAGTAGGTGGGGTGTCAGACTTGACCCAGCTTCCTTGATTAACATACCCAGCTGGACAGCAGAAGTAATTATGTCTGACATGGTATCACAGCTGTGGGGACTGGAGGCTTGTATGAATCGTAGAAGCATGATAAACTCTGGATAGGAGAGTTTCTCTATTCCACTGTGCAGACTTTTTCTTTTTTTTACACTAGAAGACCAGAAAGATGTTCCCCACTGTTTCTTCCTAATCTCAGCTCCATTGTGGTACCCTCTCCAAGACTGTTTTCTCTTGGAAAGCAGCTCTTGAGTATCTTCTTGACCCACTTCCCAGTTGTTTTGCTGCTCAGATGATGATTTTAAAGCCCCTGATTTTGCTTTTTTCCCCAGGTAAAAGAAAGCATCACAATGTCTCCCATCTGAGTTCACATGATGCAGCTCCTGTAGGTTTCACAAGGCAACCAAAATGTTTTGCTTCTGATGGACACTGTTCTTGGCACCTTGGGGGACAGGCCACCTATCTTAATGGCTGTTGAGACCAAGGAGGCTTACTCATTTTCTTATAAGCTGCCATTCAATATATTAGAATGAATAAAACCTCCCAACTTTAATAAAGATTTCCAAGAAAACCCAACAGTAACATCTTGAATTTTGCACAAGTCTATGGCCTTGCTGGACCTCTTCTCTGAAAGTCATTCACCTTGATTTTTCCCTTTTATCTTCTGCTTGATGACCTTCACCAAGACAAAGTGGGAAATCCATACCTTCTCTGGCTAGGAAGGGAATATTTACTGTTCAGGCTCCTACCTGCTTCCATTGATTCTGGCTTGTGCAAAATCCTCAATGTAGGAAACATGGAAAAAGTGCTCCTCCCTTTAAGAACACTTCATCTTCTCTCTTCCCCTCTTTCTTTTTTAATACAAAAAATATGGCCTTTTTTTGTTCAGAGAGGGACATATACAAAGAGGCTAGAAAGTATTTGAGTGAATCTGTTTATTCTTCCATTTTCAGACCCTCGATTCTTCATTCATACAGTTGCTTTTTGAGGAGGGAAGCACACAGAGGGGCAACACCCCTGCCAGACAGCTCCCTCATATGTTTGTCGCTCAGGTTGGGGGAAAAGAAGCGTGTGAGAGCGTGTTCCCTGGGACCGTGACTCCATCTGCAGGCAGGAGCATGCCACTCTCTGCCGAGAGCCACCACGACCTCTGTGCAGCGTCGAGCCCCTTAGGTCTTGAGGGACACTGCTGAAATCCCCCGGTGTTTCTCAGTGCACAGCAGTATCTCTATCCCTCCCAAAGCTACATGAGAATAAGAGTAATAAAAGCCAAATTATATGGATACCTCATGAATTTTACTTCCACGACTTGGGCACCTTTAGTGCAAGCAGCCAACATATATGAGGGATTATATGAGTAAATTTGTGTGCTTATTGGTGAAAGGAGAGAATAGTACTAAGGAAGTCTGGCTGCAGGTTAGCGAGAAAAGCAGTTAAATCCTGTGGCCACAGCACTTACACGTCAGGGATGTGTTGATGATAATGGTTTGCTGGGAACAGCAGCCTTAAAATTCTACATCTAGCTTTGTTGGTGAACTACCACAGGCAGAGTGCATGTCCCCAACTGAAAGGTGGAGGTAATGATGCTTTGCAAATGTCTAAGAAAAAAGGCAGCAAACTTCCAGTGCTTGCATTTTAGAGGGATTAAAAATACAGTCACTCTTCTACCTGCTCTGTAGTTATCTGTTCATTTAGTTAGCATAGTCTTCAGGGTAGGAGCCTGAAGGAGTATTAGGGGAAGAAGAGTGAGGGAGTAAAACACCAACCATAGTTTTGGAATGATTAATTAATGTTTTCCATTAAGTAGCTCATAAACCAGTGGCAATTCTAAGAATAAGTATTTGTACATTAAAGAGTTCTGGATATCATAAGAGTGTTTTTGATGAAGAGTCCTAATAGCTAAAAAAGCCTAGTGGAATATTTGTGTTTTGTAAACTAGTCTCATAAACTGAGACATGAATACCATGTTTAGGAAACAGTAAATGCTCACATTAATTAACAGTTGATGCTCACATTAGATTGGGAGAGTCCTCTTAAGATTATCTAGTCCAGCCTCAGTGCTCAAACAGGGGAAGCTAGTTGTTCAGGCAACCTCTCTGGTCAACCTGTGCCAGTGTTTAACTCGCCTAATGGTAAAAACAAAAAATAAAAATTATGTTCTTGTGTTCAGATGGAATATTGGTGTTGAGTTGTTTGGTTTGGTTTTGGGGTGTTGCTCTGGTTTTGGTTTTGGATTTTTTTCTTTCATTTTGTGCCCCTTGCCTCTTATCCTTGCAATGGACACTGCTGAGAAGAGTCTGATTCCTTCAACCTCCTTCCCATCCATCAGGCATTTGTACAAATGGATGAGATCCCCCTGAGCCTTCCCTTCTCCAGGCTAGACAGTCTCTGTTTTTCAGCCTTTCCTCATACAGTAGATGCTCCAGTCCCTTAATCATCTTTGTGGCCTTGTACTGGACTCGCTCCAGTAAGTCCGGATCTTTCTCGTGCCAGGGAGCCTCGAATGAAATGCAGCATTCCAGAAGCAGCCTCATCAGAACTGAGTAGAGGTGCAGGATCACTGCCCTCGACTTGCTGGCAACTGTCTTCCTCCTGGTGGCCTCCTTGGCTACAAGGGTGCATTGCTGGCTTGTAGTCACCTTCTTGTTTACCAGGATCCCAAGGTCCTTCTTGGAAAAGCTGCTTTCCAGCTGGTAGATGCCTAGGATATGCTGGTGCCCACGGCTATTTCTTGTTACTTTGCATTTCCCCTTTTGAACTTCAGGACATTCCTCTGCCCACTTCTGTTGAGGTAGTACTTCTGAAAGGTGACACAACCCTCTGGTGTTATCAGCAACTCCTTCCAGTTTTATATCATCTGCAAACTTGTTGAGGATGCAATCCTCAGCGCTTTTGTATGGAAATGGAAGCTGCTTCCCTCCAGGTATTACCACTTTGCCTTTTTTCCTACTCATGAAGTTTAGTGCTGCTCTGTGGGATTTTTCACTATTATTAGTCTATTTCTTTTGGACAAATAATTTGCATGTTACTGTAAACTACAGACTTGAAAGAGCATGACTGGCCTTAGAGCTGCTGAAAATTAGGGACTAGAAACAGTATTTCCATCAGTGTTAGCAGGGGTTGAGGAGGCTAGTCTTCATTCCTAATATCTCACAAGACAAATAACCTTTTCCTGTATGTTGTACAGCCCGATGGGGAAGTGCCAATGCAAGGAGATTTTTCCTACAGGCTGCATGACTTCATGCTCAGCAGGCTGACTTGCAGCCCAAACCCTTCCGCCTGCCAGTAGGTGAGGGCTGATCACTGAGAACAGGCAGCATGGTCAAGCTTAGCTGAATTCCCTGTGAAATTCATCACACCAGGCAGATGAATTCTGCTAGAAGCTTAATCTCCACATGGTCCTTCCCTCCCTTATCCTAATGGATTTGTTTTCCTTGGGAACGTAAAGTCTCTGCACCACCATATTTTCTTGTTTCCCAAATGTCCTTCTATCTCACCCTTCTTTAAGCTGTTTAGGTATTCCAAAGAGGGCATAGTTGGCATCAGTACCGCTGACATGCCCTTCTGTGCCTGCCTTCCTCCTCCTTCCTCTGATAAAGGTGCTGTCAGAGAGAGGTGAGGCTGGTGAATGCACAGTCCTAGATGGCAGCTGAGCTCCTTGGGGTCTTGTCAGCTCTCATGGTGCAGCGCAGTCTCAGTATTACTCTAGTGTTTTAACAATAGAAAACTAGCTAGTTAATTGAGAAACCAGAATTGATTTCCCTGGGGAATTTGCCACCTTGCTGGGGCAGCAGAGACTCTGCCTTTCAACGTAAATGTAACAAGGTGTTTAAAAACTTGGACACACTTCCATTCAGCAAACAGCTGTGGCTTAAAGTGCTGTTGCCTTGCTACTTAACGAAGCTGCAAGACTTCTCACTGAAGCAGACAGAAGGCCAAATACATTCTGTTTTGCCAGTTTGGGAGGTGGTTTTTCCAGGAGGAGGTAATGCCTTAAACCATGGCAGGTGTTTGATAATAAGGCTATGCCTAAATCTTCAGTTAACCAGTGACTAGCAAACTGTTAAGCAGAAACAAAATGAGAGAGGCAGTTCTCTGGGTCTCACTCTGATTTACCTTAGATCATTCTTAGGGTGGGGTAAAGTTATTGATTTCAATGCACTTAAATGTAGCATATAAAATTATGCAAAAAATCAGGATTGGAGCAGATAATTATCCTTTTTTATTTCCACATTTGTAACTGCAGTAGCCCTGACCTAAGTGTTCCAGTCCTCAGTTGACTAAACAAATTCTTTTCATCAGTTTAGAAATTGCTTAGTGTTTTATGTTGTAAAATATTAATTTATTTTTCTATATTTAATCTGTACTGGGTAAGATGTTGCTTACTCAGACTTGGGGGAGAAATTCTGCATTTCAGGCATCTGTAGGCCTAACTCAAATAATCCTAGGGTCAGGTGAGTGGTTGGTTGTTGTTTTTTGTTTGAGTGTTTGGCTGGTTTTGGGGGTTTTTGTTTTTTGCAAAATAGGCACAGTAAAGGGATATGAAGGGGTGATATATAATATATTATATGTAATTATATTATGTATAATATCATTATACATATAAATTATGTAGTTATGAAATTGAAAAGACAACTGCAGTTATGGTAGAATAGGAATCATGAAACTCTTTGGTAACTCTGAAGAAGCATCCTATAGTGTTTAAGCAGCAACAAAATTATGTGGACACTAGTATGTGGTCCTTCTTCAGACTTAGAGACAATGTATTTCTGGCCTGTGAAATCTAGGATTATACATCAGCATGAGTTTAAGACGACCAGCCTTAAAGTGTTGATTTTTTAAAAATTGAAATTAGAAGCTATATCATCTTTCCTAGGTAGTGTGCTGTTCTAACAGCTGAAAAATATAAACACCATGGTTTTTCTGAAGAAGTATTAATGTGTTAAATTTGCACCTCAACTAGAAGCATCTTGTGCTAATGTTTGTTATAAAGTGATGATGGCTAGTTAGTTTGCCAGGATTTAGACAAGATTCTGAGAAAACTGGTTGTTTTTTAGCAAAGAGACATAGGTCATATTGCACTCTTCATCCTTGATGCCTCTCCATTTGGAGGCTTTGAGACTGTAGTGGAATTCTTAGACTTCAAGAACATTTGTGATTCAATATGCTCTCTGCAAGAGTTCTTGCCTAAAAGTGGCTGTGGGCCTTTCATTTTAAGAAAGAAGAGGTTAAAAACTTTGTGGAAGGAGAATAAGAAGAGGTTAACAACTTTGTGGAAGGAGAATTTGGTTGCCTTTTAAAAAACCTAAAGCCTGTTTGTCATTTAGGATCTGCTGATTATGCAACTGCATCTCCCACTAGGTAATTGTTTATCATCTGTCCCAGGATGATACTCATCAGGCAGCAATGGCTTCTAATCGTTGCTCATTGGCCTTTGTGGGGTTGGTTGGTGGTCTTGCCAGTCACTAACTTGTCATTATTAATTATTCTTACAAACCTATTACTTAATGTTATTTGTTTACAGAGCAATTGCAAACATGGATGATGGTATCCATGAGCTGTTGTCCTATGGACTTGTTCATCTGTTTGTGTTTGCCTTTCAAATGCTTAGGAGGAAAGAGAAGTTTGTAATCAAGTGTTGTTTGAAGGACTGATTCATAGTTACTGCTGAGCATGGAAATATTGGCATAAATTAAAACTAGAGGAGTTTATGCTGTTGAGGGTAATAATCAACACATGTGAGAGAGATGGTAATTTCAATTACAACTAGTGGGCCTCATCTTACATATTGAAGATACAGAGGCTATAGAAGGTATTTGCCTATGTTCAACAGGAAAGTAATCCAAAGATAGGAGTAACTTGAAAAAGAGCCTATGGAGCCTGAATAACTCTGCTCTGCATGCTCAGGGACACACACAACTGATCTGACCATCATTTTGGTAGGCTGTACTTAAAGCAGAGGTGGCCATAGTTTGGTTTGAGAGGGCCCAGGAACTGGTTAAAATGGTCTCATTTTTCCACTCAGTGCACTTCTTTAAAAAAATCTGACCGTGGGAGCAGAACTCTTTAAAGTTTTAAAGAATAAAGCAAGGATGCCAGCTAATTTTTAAGTTTCTGTTTAGTAACCTTTGCAAGTATTTGGTACATTGGATAAAGGCAGTTTGGATGCTAGATACCCTGCAAAGGTTTTAGGAATGTTACATCATTTATTACTGTTTAAAACCTTATTTACTCAATTTGTTTCATTTTTCTCATGTGTAAGTGAAGAAAATATTTACTTTGTTCGAAAGTGGTTTCTGGAGCTGAACTTAATTCATATGTGTAACTAGGTTTGGTGTTTGGAAGGTGCCATACAATCATTACTTATTAATAGCAGGACCTGCAGAAGCAATGCATTATTTATATTATGTTATCTGTGAAAGTCTTGCAACTATTTTCTTGTGTTTGGACTAAAAATGTTTTAAAGTGTGGTCAGCTGACTTAAATTTTTTTTGCGCTCTACCACCAAACACATAATGGGAGATTATTTTTTAAATGGCATTGTGCCCTTGGTCACCTTCCTTAAATCAATAAAAGTAAAATAGTGAGAAGTGAGGACTGATGTGCCTATGGTTTTGGTGGGAAGGCTGGATACTATCTATTGACTAGGACAATATCTGGAGTAATGCACTTAGCCATGACAGAGATGAAAAACCAAGTTGTTCCCAAAGAGAGTATTTCCAGGTGTGGGGCTAGAAACTCTTCAAAGATAGAGTAGATAAAGTTTCTCCCTGATAATTCATTCAAGCACTGGGATTTCTTTCACTGCAGAACACGCTTAAGGCTTGGCCCACTAAACTCCTAGGAAAACTGTTAGGATGTCTATGGAAGCCAAGGTCACCCTCAGAGGGATTTAATGCTGCTCCGCTGTGTGCCAATGCCCATGGCCCTTTCAGAGCTGTGTCCCTGTGGTGTCTTTTCGCTACAGCCACCCCAACTCCCCTAAAAGGGGTTTCAAACGATGAAGGGGAAAAAAACCCGCACGGCACATTGTAAATTAATGCTGACAATGTCAACACTAATTTATGCCAGGAATGCATGAGGAATAGAGGGTGGAAAGAGCGATAGTGAAGAACACAGTCTTTCCTGTGTCCTAGAGCACCTGGGGAAGGGCTGCCACGGCAGTGGTGGATCACAGCACAGAGCCAGTAGTCTTTCCCTCTCTGAAATGGCTACTTTGTGGCCTCCTGCACAGACAGGATCACTCGGTCGCTGCTCACAAAGCTGCCTTAGTTCAACATAGTTGCCATTCGAATGCATTGAAACAATAAGTAAGCGGGTCTAGCATTGCAACTGCTGCAGTGAACAAAGTTCTGATGCTTGTCCCAGCCATGTCGAAGTTGAGGTTTGTGAGCAACAGTGAAGAATGCCTCTGGTATTTTTGGTTATCACTAATAAAGTGGTAGAAATCTCCAAAACCAGTATGAACTGGAGGACTGAGGGGAAAGACAGGACCTAAATATTCTGAGGGAATTCTGACTCTGGTACTCGTGGTCACGAGTAAGCGTAAGGCAGCAGTTTGAACTCATCCCTGCCCCCAGAAATCTCCAGTACTGACAGTTGCACACTTTGGTTTTACCTCTGGATTAAAAATAAATAAATCTCTCCATGAAAATGAAGTATTTTAGCGGTATCGTGAAATGATAAATCAGCTGAAGCTGAGAGAAATCTGTTTTGTCTCAGTAGATGTGTACCCTATACACATGGTTTTGAAACTCAGAGTTGCACAGGCATGGCAGTGAACCTGAGATTGTCATATATGTAATCTTTTAAATCCTGTTTAGATTCTTTTCCTTCTGGAAGGCCCATTGTGGCTGTAAAATGGGTATAAGATTATGTGAAAACATTCTAAATTGAGGTGACTAGGAGTTTAAATTTACTGTTTAAAAATACTTAGGTTGCAGGTTTGGTGTCTTGTGTTTTCCTAGGCAGCTGTTTATTTTTTAAAAATTGAAGTTAGGATGAAAAATAGTGTGATAAAATGATGAGTCAGGTTGTCAAAAGCCAAAAAATTCCAACAGGTATACATGCTAGAATAATGCATATTTTTATTTTTGCAACATCTGACTCACGATTTTGATTATGTATTCTGCTAAGTTCAAAGTTTTCTTACACAAAGAGAGAGCTATATGAAACAACCATGCTTCAAATCATTTTACTTCAATTGTAGTAACAGGTTTTGGAGTTTAAATCATTAACAACCTCTGTGTGAACTTTTATCCAAATGACTGCGAGTCACAAAGAGAGCACTTCTCTTTCAGGGAGTACCTTTTGTGCTTTAGTGAGACCCAATCCCTCTTCTATTTTTTTCCCCCACCTTTATGTCTGTCTTTGAAGAAAGATGTGTGATTTGTGAAGTAATGAGAGTATGTATCAGTTAATGAAAGCTGCTATCCTGGCTTCATAATGCACACTGGAATTGCTTCAGGATAAAGCTTCATATAGCTGCATTACAGCAGGAGAAAAAAAGTAAATTTCAGAAGTCCGGATTGCTGTGTGCACTGTAGAAGTACCATGTAGCAGTTATATCAACCATTAGGGGTGACCTAATCTTGATTTCCTCCCCCCTCCACACACACACACACACATTCTCAAGGAGTTGTGATTTTCATGCTGCTTGTATTCTTTCCACTTTTTAAAACCTGCACTAGAAATTGTCAGAATACCAACTTGCCCACCCTTCTTTCTGGCTTATTTTGGGTGCTTGTTTTGGCCTGGAGGGAGCTGTGTATAAAGCAGCCTCTCCCTCCTACTCCGAAGTTCGGCTGCAGAAAGCCCCTTCGGCCCCTGTGCTTTGTGTGAAGGGATAGCTGAGCCCATCCAAGAAATTCTATGGGGTTAGCTGTGCACCACCACAATTTTTCTTTTCTAACACAGGAAGACAAAACGCCTTAATTAAAAAAAAAAGGTTGATGTTATTTTTGTTCCCACCACAAACGAGGGGATTACAGTGCGAATGATCGAGACCCACAAATTCACACATACACACACCTTTTTTTTTTTTTTTTAATTTTTTTC